>JAPDOI010000681.1:67500-315271 GCA_029168955.1 Aplectana chamaeleonis
TCAAAAACGAGTCTGAATTACCGTATTCGAGCCATTTTGAGCTGGCGAAACATGCAGTCCCCGCCCATTTCTTCTACAGTTTCCGCTCCTCATTACAACCACAATCAATTTGATTGCTCAAATACGGTCAATTTTCCAACGTAAGCGTTCTAATACAATCCTTAAGTGCTGCGCAGAGTGGCATCGCGGAGATCTATGAATACCGCAGCCCATCATAAGATCGCGCCGAGCCGCCATGCCACTCTGCTCAGCCCCTTAAGAGTCTACTTGCTTCGCTATCTCACCCACTTTGCCGCTAGCTTCGCTATTTCAGTCGAGCGTGTATGTTGCGGCGTAACTCGTTCACTTTCACTCCGATACGAAAACAGCCAGATATTTATTTATACGCACCGAGTTTTCGTCGGTTTCTTTGGTCAGTTTCCAATGCTATCAGCTCCAATCACGAAATCGGTATCATTATTGAGTGTGCATGCTGTTTTTGAAAAGAGAAGCAGCCAGTGTTGACTAAACCACATTTTGGGGGCCTTGCATGTATGGAGAGCGCCCGGGGGTGCAAGAATCACTTCTGATACTTGTGGCTCGTAAACTGGCGATCTTGTTACAGCCAGACTTTTAAAGGCAGTGCTCACGATAAAATTCGTTTTTCTGTTTTTCCGCCTATCTTGAAAACGGTCCCATGCTGATTCCAATGATGTTTCTGAAATCGTACAAGACCCCCTGGAAACGGAGTTATGGCCCCTCAAAGTTCAGCTAGCAAGCATTGTGGACGAGTTGTCCGAGGCTTGTAGCTCCCGTTTTTTGCAGCCGATATGTGCGAGCTGATCTGAATAAAGAGAGAAGTTGAGAATGAAGGGAAGAACGGGGCTTTTGATCGGAAACCATCGCTCATCTCACCACGAATTCAGGGAAACTGTTATAGGACGTGGGCGGAGTGGCCCAATGGGTTGACTGGCCCACGAGATTTTCACCCACTTAACGGCCGTTTTTCGTCGCACTTCCGTTCTTAATCTTCTTAGAGCGACCTAAAGCTTACGTTTTGGCCAAAAAAACGTGCAACTTTTTCTTCGTGAACGCTGCCTTTAAGAGTGAATATTTCTGAAAACAGCAAGAGAGCAAGAAAATTTGATGTGCGAACGGAGAACACAGAGTTATACTCTGTGCTAGAACGAAATTCCCATCACTCGTCGCGTGCGCCAACGATGCTGCTACCTCCGTCCCCCCCCCTCAGTTCTCTCGTTGTCTCTAACTTTCGCTATGCACGCGAAGGAACCATGGGAATTTCGCCTTGACCCAGTCTATACATATGCCTTCGGTACGTTCTTAGACAATGGGATTGCCGGACCGCCGGCATTCACCTCACGAGCAAAAACCATTCCCGGAGTCCGCCAGGCTTTAGACGGCGGTCCGCCACGACGCTGGCCGATAGCTAACAGACTATTCGCTACTACCTGGCACTCCCGCAACTAAGAAATCACTTGACTGCGGTCAGCCAGTCTCTTGGCAGACCGATGAATCGAGGTGGGTCCCTCACCGCCGATCGTTGCGTAGATGGCCTACGCAACGGTCTGAGGTGAGGCACCCACTCCGCCTCCTACCCAAGCCGTTGTTGTTGTTGTTGTTGCCCATCATCCACCATACACACTGATCCTGGACCCAATTTCCGGTATATAGACGACGTCATCGAAGCAACGTTGCTGGGATCCTCTTCTTTGGGGGATCCCTGAGTGGGGCTTTTTCCACCCTCTTTTTTAAATTTTTTTTAAAATTATTTTCTTGTTTTTTTTAATTATTTTTTTTTGTTTTTTTTAACATTTCAAATTCTATATTGCATGATTAAAGTGACAGGAAATGGGCGAGTTCCACTGGTTTGAGCCAGAGATCTTCTATTGTGAGGTGCGTTGGCTTTCCAGAGCAAGAGAACATGTGAAGTACTGTGTGTTCCTCAAGCCCGCAGTCTGGGCAAAGTGGATTATCGGCTGCTCCTATCTTATGTAGATACCATTGCGACTTCGAATAGAAACCACTCCGGAGCCGAGATAGCGCTGCCCGACTTTGTCTTAGGAAATTCTCCTCCTCCTTCGCAATCTTCGGCGGTGGTCCACTTAGCAGGGGGGACTTCATTGTAACCAGGAACTCCTTTACAAACTCTTTGTGCACTTCTTTGCGAATGCTTTCCGCGTTTCCTGGCCTGACCAATATTGGCTTGATCGTTCTGACATGCTTTCTGATCTGTCTTGGTGGTTCCGGTTTTTTCATCATGTCGTGCGAGGGATGTTCTGGATCGAGTGCCGCAACCGTTCGATATTGAAGTGTCAACATCTCATTGTGAGCTTTAACTGGCATGATTCCCGTCTCATTGCTGAGGTGGGTAGTGCCAGCCATCGCCAGGCTTCCCGTTGCGGTCCTCAAGGCTGCATTTTGACAAGCTTGCAACCGATCCCAGTGAGTCGATGCAATGAGCGGGCTCCAGGCTGGAGCAGCGTAAGACATCACGGATTGTCCGGTGGCGCGGTAGGTCAGTGTAAGCAGCTTTTTACTTTGTCCCCAGTTTCTTCCTGCCAACGCTTTCAAGAGATTCGCTCTTTTAGCCGTCTTCTTACGAACAGCTTCCGCATGTAATCGACCCGTCATCATAGTGTCGAAATGATAGCCGAGAATTGTCGGATTTCTTTCGTGTGTGATTTGCATTCCATTTATGAACACTTTCGGTACGTATCTCGCTTGAGCAGAGTGTGTTGTAAGAAGAGAGACAGTGGTCTTCTGAAGCGACAGTTGAAGATGTAGATCTTCCAGGGCCTTTGTTAGCTGCGGGAGATAGTCGTTCAGACGTTTTTCGCAAGTTTCAACATCCGGATCTGATGTCACCAGTGTTAGGTCATCCGCATATCCGACAAGACGTGTTTCTGGAGGGGGTGCCGGGAGATCTGCTATGTAGAATGAGAACAGGAGCCGAGATAGAACCGCACCTTGCGATACTACGGAGCGCACCAATCTTACTTTCGACATCTGGCCTCTAAACTCTGTCCGTATTGTTCTGCCTTTCAGGTAGCTAGAAATCCATCAGGCTGAACCTCTCGGAAGAGATGACTCCGCAAGCTTTTGACAAAGAATGGAGATGACAACAGTGTCATATGCTTTCTTCAAGTCGAGCGCAACCATAATTGAGCGGCTAGGCGGTCTCTTCTCATTTAACCCATCCGTGATGAATCCGGTAAGTTCGACTAACGCTGAGGTTGTGGAGAAACCTTTCCGAAAACCATTCTGCCATCCAGGGATTTGCAGGTGCGTCTCCAGTGTAGGGAGAATTGTTCTTTCAAAAGTGCGTGCCATAGATGAAATGATCGAAATAAGCCTGTAGCTGTTCAGATCTTCTGCAGGTTTTCCAGGCTTCAGGGGTGGGAAAATTCTCGCCTCCTTCCACGACGCTGGGATCAGTCCAGTTGACAGGGTTCTGTTGAAGAGGGCTCTAAGGCACTCCCGAAAAATTGGTCCTGAATGTTTGAGCATTACAGGGGCCACACCACTTGTATCCATCGCTCTAGACGGCTTGCATTTCTTCAAGGCGGCGTTGATGAGGGCTGTCGAAATGATGAGAACGTCTTCTCTCGGAAAGTTTTTGATCCATCGGAAGGTCCTTCGTGACTTCATGATTTTATGAGGGCATGGCGAACTGAACTGTTTGCATAGAAGGTTGGCCGCATTCTTGTTGCTCAATGGTTTGCCCCTATGTAGAATTTGGATGGGAATGGGTTTCACTGAACGGCCATCCAGAGCCTTCATGGTTGCCCACAGCTTCGACGAGTTTGTGCGCTGATTCATGCCTTCCACGAAAGCTCTCCAAGTCTGCTGTCGGTCCTTCCTCACTTCATCAGAGATTTCTCTGTTCAGCTCAGGAATCCTGGTGTTGGTAGGGTCCATTCTTCTAATCGAGTCTCTTTCACATATGAGGTCCTTAGCGGTGTCCGACAGTCCCGGCATAAAAGCCTTACGTCTGCCCTTAGGGATAGATTGCGACGTTGCTGTCCTTACGGCCGATGCGGGAAATCGATCCATTTCCAGTGGGGTGGCCCGGAAGTCGAACTCCGCCGATTGTTGTTCCAGCACCGACAGAAATTTGGGCCAGTCCGCCCTTTTGAAGTTTACGAAGGTGTTCCTCGGCAAGGAAGATATAAGGGCCTCGTTTCTGAACTCCATCAAGATAGGAAGGTGGTCACTTGGGCATGTGTTAATGGTGTCCCACAGTGCTGACGATGCTAAATCCTGCGAGCAAAGCGGAAGGTCCGGTGACGAGGGTCTTCCACAAGTCGGTTTCCTTGTTGGGTGTGGGGCTTCGTTCAAAATCACAAAGTTGGATTGCGCTATCTCCTCCTCTAACAAGGGAAGACCCCCCGGGGGAGGAGACGTCATGAAAAAAGTTCTTCTGGAAGTTGTGAAGAATGGATATAGTAACATTACTGTATGTTGGGTTTTACCTAAGGACCACCCGGTAAAGCGAAAAATTGGAAAAACATGAAAAATTAGCGGGCGCATTCTCTTCAACCGACCACCATGGCTGTGCTTTCGGTTTTTCAGAAGCGAAAATTGGCCGGCTACAATATTTAACACCCATCTATCTCAATCTGTTTTATTTGGATCAATATGGAGAATTTTTTTCGACTTATTTTTTTCGCCGTATGCTCCACTCACTCACCCTCGAACTCCAGAAAATCACAAAAAAATTGCTGCGTTATCGAGCCAAGTTTAGTTGGTTTTGATGAAGGGTCAGCAGATGTATTGGGCAACCAATTGTCGCCTTCTGAAAATGAAAACTGCGGCCATGATGATAATTTTTAAGAAAGAGTTCATCGCTTTGCTTCTTACAATGGCAACGCTTTTTTCTCCGATGATTCGCAAACGACTTTTATGTGTTCAAGAAAGGTTTTTTTTACTCAAGCAAAGTTTTACAAAAATAGAAGATCCTCACATTACAATATTTCTCAATGAACCCGAAATGCCAGCACAAGAAGAAGAGAAGGATACTTTTTTGAATAAGGTGAGGAAATGCTCATATACCACAGAGATTCACGCGACAGAAATTGTAAATCCAGTCAGATTGGAAAAAGCAAGTTAACATGTGAATGAGAAACCTCGTGGATAAGCAATCGAACAAATTCAAAACAATTTTTCCAGAAGATGCATTACGGAAATCGAACCCGCAACCCTTCGTAGTTTAGCATTCCCCATCGTTATCCTACCGACCATCCCTGCACGGTGGATTGGGCAACTTCAATCAAGTGATACGAGGAATGGAATGCACAGTGAGCTCGGAAACGACTTATATCTCACGAATGGGTCAGAATCAAGCCGTCAAACCTTGTATAGGGCAATTTTATTGTAACTTAATGTGTGCCGAGCACATGAACTCACTCCAGCTGCTCCGAGTAGGAGGTTACAGGTAGTTTCAAATAGTTTTTTCTTTTTTCTGGAATATTGTAAGGCCCTTAGGTAAAACCCAACATACAGTAATGCTACTATATCCACCCCCCCCCACAACTTTTAGAAGAACTTTTTTCAGGACGTCTCCTCCCCCGGGGGGTCGTCCCTTGTAAGTCCTGTCCGCGTTGGTCTTCCTCACCCTCCGACCATAGAGGACTGTGCGCGTTGACATATCCCATGACGATCGTAGGTTTCACACACGTCAAGAATTGGGCGATAGACAGCTCATATGAGGGTGGGCATGAGGATCTTGGCGGAGAGTAGATACTGTGAATTTGAAGTGATCCAGCCTTAGTTTCCACAGCTACGGTGATGCATTCGGTCGTACCATCGCTGGTTCCTGGAGTGATCATACTGCACTGTAAGTTGTTTCTGAACAGAAAGGCCACACCTCCTCCGGAACTCGTTCGGTCATTTCTCAGGCATGCGTAGCCTCGAACCACCGGTGATCCTTGATTGGGATCCAGTTTAGTCTCTTGTAGTCCCACAATGTCAGCTCCTATGCGGTATGCAAGAGCTTCTATTTCCGCTGATTTGTTGCGAAAACCATTTATATTCCACTGGATCATCTTTAGAGAGTCGGGACTTGAAAGCTGAGGTTGATATGTCGGTACGGAGACGCAGTTAGGGCACACGTATGAGCTGTCCGCTTCCTTGAAGGACTTGAGACCGGAACATTTCTTCACATGAGTACATTTCCTGCATTTGCTACATTGAACGCTCCCTGCAGCGGCTGAGGTACCACACTGGATGCAGGGCCATCGAATCCGTCGAGGGGGTCCAGGGTTTGCTTGGATTCCGGCACGGATGAGTAAACAACGGATCAGCAGCGCCGGTTTATGCTGACCCGCCACCGAAAAAATTGGCTCCAGAACTCGTGAGAAGTGAATTCTGGGAGGTATAGTTGAGGATCTTTGACTTCGGAAGGATGACGGCCGTTGTAGACGACTTCTTCTTCCGCGTACGCTCTTGCCAAACGAGTAGGCGATCCTCCATAAGAGCACAAGCCGTGGACAAATTCCTCTCAGCTGCCAAGAATATGCCGGCCTCTGAAGAGTGACTTCGCCACTTTGATGGTCACCTTCCAGGGCCGGCATCAAAGTGCCGAGTGAGCATTCATTGGACTGAGTCGTCTTATATACCGTCTGGGCTTATTAATGAAATGAGTGATCAAACTAAAACATGTTAAAACGTGAGGAGTCGATAACTCTCTCGAGTGCCAGCCAGGTGACGACTGGGCACTAAGCGAATGCCACTGGGCGGTTAGGCGCCAACCGAGGGCCGATTGTTGGATAACTGCGTTTTCATGTGCTGGGTAAATTTGATGTGTGATTGCCATTGCCAGCTAAATGCAACTTATCGCGCAGCTTTCAGGCAACAGGCACATTTTCGCCAGCGGTCTGCCGCTCGCACTAATTGAGGCGCAAGGATGAGCCTGCTGTCGCCTCGTAATTGCCAATTGCCAGCTAAATGCCAGTTATCACCCAGATGTTAGGTAACTGGCACATATTCGCCAGCCATCTGCCGCTGGCATTACCTGACAAGACGAGAGTATTCCAACTGTCGCCTCGGCAAGTTCTTGTGTTTTTTGTACTGAATTTTTCCCCATATCTTGTGCTTAGTTTAGGAAAAAGTACTATAGCGTTTTAAAGCGCGTTTCTTCTTATATCTAGAGACTTCCTTCCCGCCTTCCAAGAAATTCGATCTTTTTCAATCCTCACATTTTAGAGTGTGGCTAATGAATTGGGTATTGAAAATAATCATTTTCGCCTCCTATCAAAACACTAAACCATTCCCTGTTCCTGAAGCATTTGGCCCCACTGAGGGCTAGACGATAGCGCCAAAACAGGTTTGGGGAAACAGGCTCAAGCGGGGCGTTGCGTAATTTTTCGGAATCGGAGCGAACCCCCGCCAGCAGAACTTTTTCCAGAATATTTGCGATCCCCCCTGAGGCGCGCTTCTGGGCAGTTTATATTTGATTACTAAAACTTTCAGACGGCGAAAATTCGTTCAGTAGTCGGGTTCAAGCGTCTAAAAGCTGAGCAGTGCTACGATCCTTCCCTTTGGTGAACAAAAATCGAGAACTTCGGGTACATCTTGACCAAATTCTTATTTTTGGTCCGAAATTTTTGCGATCCTCTCCTAACATTCATTTTCGGGCCAAAATTTTTGCGACCCCCCTTCCCTCTCCGTTGCGAAATTTCGCAACCCCGCTTGACCCTGTGCGGAAAGTCTTCAGTTGCGCGAATTTCGAGATTTGTAGAAGTTGTAAATTCTGCGATTTTTTCCTTATGAAAAGACTTTGAGGTACAAAACCTCGTGGTTGAGTACTATGAATAAATCTCTATTCAACGATATTTAACTCGCGATTTAACGACAACTTTTTTTTACGAAACTGGATGAAAATAAATCGATTTTTTAAATAATAGTTCACAATCTGACTAAATATCTTCGAATAATGAACTATTTCTCGTTCTTAACCACGATGTTTGGTGCCCTGAAGTCTTTACATAAAGAAGAGCACATAAAAGGTGCAAATTTGACGAAAATACAATGTCACCACATTGAAGAACTTCCGCGGACCTGCTTTGGTGCTATCCTCTTGTCCCCAGAGCAATCACTTTTTTCATCAACAATAACTGATTTGGTGCTTCAATAAAAGGCCAAAATGATCACATTATAATAATCAGTACTCGGAAAACACACCACATTTGAAAAAGTGATGGATAGAGGGAGAAATGCGCTCTCGAATACTGTATTGTACTTTGCCAAAGAAACCACAAAACATCGGGAGCAAAGTCAAAACAAAAACCCAAGAACTTTACGAGCAACCTGATAACAGATTCAAGAAATAAATCCCTACCGTGCGCAGCACTCCGCACAGAGCATGAAGAAACTCGATTACATCGCTCGATTTCTCGTAAAATTCACATATTGACATCACTGTTTCTCTGGCAATATCACACACTCTGCAGAATAGAGAGCAATCAATTGAGAACTGTAAAGACCGCCAATCTAGGGAAATCTATGAACGCACGCAGTGATCCATTCCAAGCACTTGGTGTTGATCTGTTGAGTCAGAAGAGGACTGGCCTTGAAATCCCTCAGCTGACGGGTAACTTTTTCCGCTTCAGATGTCAGTAAGCGACCAAATGAGAATGCCTCGTCGCAGATTATTGAGTCAATGACATCTGAAGACGTTAAAAACTGGAGCCATCGAAAGCTTCAGAAGTTATCGCTTGACAAACCTGGATGATAAGTTGGACACGCAGCTGCTTGAATGATGCGGACAAGTTCGCCTTGTGCAAATAGCTGCTCAACAACCACAAGCGTTCTCTTCACTTCAGTGACCACATTCAGCAGAGAGCTTGACTCAGTCGTTAGCTTGGCAATAAAACTCTGAAAATTTAACTGAATGGTCAACGAGGACCTTTACAATGATCTCCACATAACGAGGCTGTTGCACCGGCCACTGTGTCTCCCTTGCAAGATTACCGTTCAGACAGAGATCAATCTCCATCCCTCCTCCTCATGCTCAGTCATCACATCAAGCAATTTTTTGGGTGTTTTCAACAGAATTTTCGGACTTCGCTCACAATTTGAGTGCAGGGGTTACTAAGGGTGCTGAACACGAATCTGGGGTCAGTCTGACACTATTCGTGGAGTTACTGTGGGGGGTAAGGTAGTATAATCTCTTTTAGCAGATGAAACCAACCTCAATAATTCGAAAATCGACAGATGGACATCAATGTCGTATTCATCACCCCAAATAATACCAGCGGATAAATTTTGAGCCAATTTTGAGACTTTGGCCAAACTACCGTAAATACACCCACCGCAATCTACCATAAGCTGTCGAAAATCCATAGAAGGTCCTTTGATTTGCGTTAAGCAATCCAAACAACCTCCAGAGAAAAATTTCGACCCTCCCCCATATATCGTAGCATTTGGGAAATCGTCGAAAGTCATGTTTTGCCCTGAAGATTTCCCCCGATGAGAAGCTTTGAACGAACTAAGTCGAAAAAGTTGGAAATTCGACAAGTAAACCTCAGATTTGTAATCAGCACACCAAATAGAATTGGGGAATTTTAGGTCAAACCTGAAAACTTTTTTTAAAACGCCTCCAGAATCACATGATTGATGAAAATAAACTCTCAGCTAACAATCGGAACAAAGTCGAAGACGCTCTTACTCGGCTAAAAGTTCGAAGATGTGCGTTCACCCGATCTTTGTCCACAGAGATTATTTTGGGTGCTGAGCACGATTACGATGTCCATTTCCACATTTTGCTGCCGAGATGTTGTACGTTCGTGCTGTGGCAGTGTGGAGGAAAGAAGACCACCTCCAAGAGGGTTTTTGTCATAGGAGAGGTGCTGGCTGGTCGCAGCTCTCCTAAGGATTCTACTACAAAGGACCGGCGTGGAGAGGAATCCTGGGCCCGTGCAGAAGTATCCGTGCGCCACATGCAGCAAGGATGGCACCTGGAATGGAAAAGGTATATTTTGGATGCCAGAGGTGTGTGCATCTCTCCTGTTCGGGTCTCAGTTCTGTGAGGCATCACGACTCTTCCTTCCGTTGTGTTCTGTGCTCTGCCCCCAGCAACTCTGATTCCTCATTCTCTAACCGCCCCATCTATATTATACATATTAACCTCAACGGCCTTCGAGCCAAGCTGTCTGAACTCTCTCTCTTTTCGCACGTACTCTTCATCCTGATATCATTATGGTTCAGGAAACCAAGCTGTCTCCTTCCGCTACCGCTCGACACCCTAACATTCCTGGCTACACTGCTTATTATGCTCCAAGGTCATCTCTCGGCGGAGTAGTTTATACTTTCGTGTTATCAAATATACCTTCTCATATCTAAGTTACAAGTTTATTACGTTCGCGGAAGGCAAATGTGAGAAAAACCACGCATAAGGCCTCTTTAAGAGTTCGATCGGCGCGCGACGCGATGGGATGATAATCATGAGCATCGATCGAGATCGCGTCGCACGTCGATACGTATTCAAAACATGCCATCGCGTCACGCGGCGATCGAACTCTGAAAGAGGCCTAATGGGAATCAAATCAAAACGAAGCAAACGCCACAACGGGTGTGCTGCGTTATGCCCGAAATGGGCGGAGCGGGGGGCGGAATCGGATATCACCAACTGCCCTGGTGGCCGGTGGTAAACGGAGGCGCAAGCAACGCAATTATAGCGTTGCACTCACTACGACAGCGTCGACCAACTAACGAGCCATTCAAGCCAAATGACGAGGAGGAAAAAGGAGACAAATTAAAGTGTGGTGAGATAGGACAATATCAACCGTAAAGGAGTTATTTGATTCGGTTCCAAATCTACTGGGTACAGTAGACTGTGGGTCTGTGACAGTACATAAACGACCCGTGCTCGAAAAAAAGTCTGTGAATCCCTCACAAGGGAACTACTATAAGTCATACTAACCATTCCAAATGACATGTGCTTTTCGAGAACCATTTTTAGACGTGAAGTCCGAATATGCCCATCGCAGCTGCCTAGACTCATTGTAGAAGAAGTTATAGGCATTTTTTCTCTGATTTTCGTACCTATTGTACCCTCCAAAAAGCGCAGTAAACTTTAGAAAATCCGGAAACGGACCTCATAATCGTGTTCAGGGCCCAAACAACCCCCCTAGGCAAAGTTTGTTTTACATGTTTTTAGCAGAATCCGGAGAAAATTTTAAAAACAATCTAAAAATTCTTAAAATCGCTCTTAACTTCTTCCAGAGTGAATCTAGGCAACTGCGATGGGCATATTTAGATTTACGTCCAAAAATGGTTTTAGCAAAGTACATTTTTTTCTCAATGGTTAGTATGACTTATAGTAGTTCCCTTGTTAGACATTTAGCCGATTCTGAGTATGGAATATTGGAGCACTGTCCTTCCCCTACAATATATTGAAATTGCGCTCTGGAACTCAATGGTATTTGAGCAAGCCTTCCTTGTTAGTGAATTCAGTTTTCCTTTTTTTTCAATTATTCGATTCGTATTTGATTCACTCGAGGGTTTGGATAATGTTCTTCTTTTACATCGAGTCATTAGTAATTTATTCGCTTTTTCGAATTTTTGAGTCATTTGGTACAATACCGCAGCTACGGATTCTGAGTGAAAAGTCTGAGGAACTTTTGGCATCTAACCCCAAAATATGCTGTATCAAAAGTATAGACGCACTTTCGAAAATGGGGCAGAAACACTACACTTCTAGAGGAGGTCTTCTGACTCAAATATTCATTGAGTAGGGATAGGTATTTACAACTCACAGTTTGAATACCTTGCGCTCTCCGCCACTCCTAGATCTAGCTAGTCCAAATACATGAGGTGAATCGACTGGGTATGACCAACCCGAGACTAAGTGAGCAGCTCTACCGTTCTTCGGTACTTGAGCTTGATGATGTGATGAACAATACGTCTGCAATCGAGTCGAACCCAACAAGCGACAATGGCAATCCTCAGCCACTCAGTTCACGACGACAAGCCGATGATGCGTTCACCCACCAACCGCGACGTTCCACCCGAGTGCGACGGCAACCGCAGCGATATGGAATTAGTGTATAGTTAATATTGTTAACTTACTAATGTTGTTCGTTATGTTTGTATACAAGTTATGTTTGTAGTAGATTCGTTCTTAGTTTTTGTAATAACTCATCTACTAGGGGAGGTGTTATGGCTGAGAGATCAGGAAGTGATCTGAGAGGAAAGTGTCCGTGATCGGCGAGGTTAGAATGCCGATGACCACCCAAGTAGGAGAGGTGGTCTCCCGTTGAGCAGATCAGATGACTGATCCAGCGGGAAGCGGACCGCATAAAAGGCCGTTGGTGAGGGCCGGAGACGTGTCAGCCTCAGCCGCACTGCCCCGCTCATCTCTGGTGTTCTACTTGGTATTCAACTAATAAACTACTGTATTCGCCCGGCCTTCCTGCAGCAGCAACGGTAGCTCTCGCCTGTTAGAGAGCGTAGAACTTGTATTCCTCGGAATACAACAGTACTTAACGTGGGTTGGCAGAGCAAATAGTCAGGACAGCCACAGGAAATCCTGTGCTACACATAGACTGTGTTGAGATCGTGAACGCAAGCAATTTTCAGTATGTGTTAACTAGCACGAAAGAACATGTCTGTTTCAGATAAAGCCGATTGTGGCGGTATGGCAGACCGTGTGGATAATGTTGATCAAGTCATGGATTTGGACCATGCGGAAGTCAGCGCATTGCTGGACGATTACTCGGACTCTGCTTCAGAGCATGGAGTTGAGGTATGTCGGCAGATTACACATACGCTGAAACACATGCGAATCAATTTGCGCAGCCAGCTGGCAAAACATTTGCGAATTGGTGATGCAAATAGGGATAAAATTGAGGCAGCACTTGGAAAAGACGTGACGTCTACATTGCGAGGTTTGCGCAAATTGACAAAAGAGATTGAAAAAACTTTTGCGGACGCAGCCTCTGTAAGTGTAGTGACACAATACTTAGGTGCTGAAGCAGGTTCCCTAAGCGAGAAGTTAGAGGAGCTATTAGGGAAAGAAAAAGTCTGAATAAAGTAGCTAGGAAGTTACTTTGTGAGCCTGGGGAGGTCAAACGGAGGGTAAAAACTCTATTGAAATCTGAGAGGTCTCTATTTCAGGCCGTGGACGAGAAGGACGCCAAGATGGCCGCACTCGAGGCTCAAGTCGAGAGCCAAAAGCGACGCATTGCTGAGCTAGAGGAACGAGAGCGGATGTCCAATGGGCAAGGGGAGACCCCGATACTCCCAGGTAACAACTCTGGTATTCATGAAGATGTGCCGAATGCGCTTGATAATTTTGGACAATTACAGACTGGTTGCTCCAATCCGGTGCACACGAGGGGATCTCGAACGCCGACCTCGAGCGCTTCGTCAAGCAGGACGACACAAGAGCCGGGTATGTCAATTCACTCTTCATTAAACTCGGGTAGTGATAATGAGGGAGAAAAAATCCCAGGCGGTAGGACAACCCGTAGGCATCGAGAACCTGTGATGGGTGAGTATCTCAAGTTCGCTGCTGTCCCAGAGGTCAAAGTTTATTCCGGTAGGGATAAAGACTATGGGTTCGAAAGTTTCAAGGAAGCATTCGAACTTAAGTACCCATCTAAACATTGGGAGGATAGTGAACGCTGTGCACTGTTTAAGGCTAAGCTGGTAGGCAAAGCTAGAGCGCAGTATGATGCCCTCCCAAAAGACAAGAAAAGGTGTGGATACCGTGTCCTAGTGAAGGCTATGTTTCATTTGTGTACGTCCGAAAATCGCAATAAAAAAGTTGTGGCATTAGGGAATCTGCGCAAATTGCAAAAAGCCGAATCTCAATCCGTGGTTGATTTCTGCGTGGAGTTAGAGAAACTGACGCGGAGGGCTTACCCAGAGCTGGAAGAAGAGGCGCTTTCAGTGCTGACAGCAGACCTTCTCTATGAACAGCTAGTGCATTGGGACGAGGCCTATAACCTACAAGATGCAGCGGAGCAGAGTGCATGACCACCCAAAGAGTAGGTATCCCGATAAGGGTAGGTATGGCAGTGGTAAAGATAGGTGTGTCACGGCATCCAAAGAAAAATCGCAGTCGTCCAATGGGAAGTCGGAACCGCCTAAAGAGGTTAAAGCGCATGATTTCAAGTGCTTTAACTGTGGAGAGGTAGGACACAAAGCGCGTGACTGTAGGAAACCACAAAGGAATGGCAAGCAAAAACCAATGTCGCTGTCTGCACGTGTAGTAAAGGCATGCAGGTCGGTGAGGTCAGTTCATCGAACAGCTAGTGTTGGTACGCAAATGATTCCACGCTTGATTGGTGATCGACCAACGATAAAGGTGGACATATTGGGTCAAACGGTAGAAGCCTTGCTTGATTCTGGATCAGATGTTTCAATTTTGCCCGTCAGGATTTTGCAGCAAGCCGTCATCAATGGGATTGACATTGATACCCAGGTTAAAGAATTGCCCATGTAGGATTCCATCAGCGTCATTGATGCATCTGGAAGGCCCATGCAATTTGTAACTGTGGTAGTGGTGACGGTTGCGGACAAAACGGATGACCAGGAAGCAATTGTACAAATGTATGTCTCTTTGAACAAGGATGATATGTTAATATTGGGTACAAATGCTATGCCTACAATGGGATACTGCGTCAGTAAGGCAACTCAGACGTTAGGGGCGTCAGAGGTGACTGCCGTAGATATCTGCCCAGACGCAGAAAATTCGTTAGGGTCAGGAATCCTAGAGATATCACAGGACTGCGACAACAGTGAGAAATCACTAGCGGTTGTAGCAGGAAGGGTGTACGTAGCGCCGGGAGAAACCGAATGTTTGGAACTCAAAGGCGGTATACCTGATCAGCAAGCGATATTTCATCCAAATGATGGAAAAATTGCTAGTGGTATCTGCAAATTCAACACGGAAGGTTCAGCTATGGTAGCAGTAGTGAATACGTCGGATGAACCTATGGTGTTTGGAAATGGTCAGCAAGTGGGAGAATGAGAGAAAGTAAGCTGGAATTATGACAACAAATTCTCTACATAAATGCAATAAGCGCTGTATGTGCTCATTGGCTTCGTGCTGTCAATTTTGGTCTTTTACAATTTGACAATTTTATACTTACCATTTAAATACGACGAGAATTTTTACTGCAGTGAAACATTAGAGGTATGCAAACCTGCTGGATAAACTGCTTGAGCACATCAGCTCTTGATGGGGGTGGGAGAAAACGGTCAAAAATTGACATACTAACGTTCCTGGGGGGGGTCTGAGCGAAATTGCCATTTGAGGGGGGGGTCTGAGCAAAACTGGCCCGCCCACACCTCGTAAGGTGCCCTGTTCGGAAACGTGATGCTGGCCAAGTCTTCATAGAAGGTTAATGTCAATTCTTCTGAAGGAATGCTAGCTAAACTTCCCAAACGATCCCCATTCTCTTTCATCATTCAAACGTAAAGCTTCGACTATCCTTCTTTCATGCCAAGAATGTCACTTGACTTTAATCGGCGCTTGTACTTTCTTCTGTTGTTCTATATCATGTTTACAGTCCACGGCAACGGAAAAAGGCGGTGGTGCGGTTGCGTATTTTCACTATGCATACTGTAGCCATGGCTGGCTCGGTTCTAAGAATAGATAATGAACAGCTGAGAATTATTTTCTAGATCATGGTCTTTTCTTCTCCCTCATTTTTGGTGCTATCCTTGCGTGTATCTCTAGCGAATGATTTAGATGTAATGGCATTGGGTTTTTGGGGGAGAGAATTGTGGTGCGCGCGAAGCGCGCACCAGATTTGGTTTTGAATTGGCCACGCGCGCAACCCCTTTTTCGAAATCTCAGTTCAGAGTGAACGAAGAAATTAGAGCTAAATTGCATTAAAAAGAGCGCAAAAAGTTGGCATAGGTGCCCAAAAATGGTTTAGAACGGTTCACTGGTTTTCGAGTAAAAATTGAAAAACCGCGCGTTTTTGTTGTTAATCTCCTTTTTTTCAGACGGCGTTCACGATCTTGCGGGTACACTTAAAATTGAGCTAGGAAGCCCATTTTCGGATAGGAGGCTGGAAATGGATGCAGGTCGCTCCTATTCCAATTTGAACTCGATACCTTAACTTTGAAGGGTATTTCAAAATCGTGGGTTTACATACTAAATTAGCCGTGGAGCACGAAAACTGTTTTTTTCTGCTGCGGCTGTGGAGACCGGGGTGTGTGGGTGAATCTGGATCCAATCGACACAGGTCGTCGGAGGTAAGTACTTAACTTGTCAGAATTCGAACTCATGGCACGTCATCGATCGATAATCAATATTATCGATTTTGGCGCTTTCTGCACAAAATGTGGCCAGGAGTGGTGATTGCTGAAGGGATTGATTTTCTTGGATGGGGAATTTCGCTCATCAGTCATTATCGATAAATACCAATCAATAATATTGATTTTTTCGACAAGTTTATGATTTGCCACAGGCACAAAATTCTCACGAAAGTGTTGTAGTTTTTCTTACCAGAGTTTTCCATGTTTAGGGCCCGATATCGTGATATCTTTATCACCGGTGAGGCTGCTTCCCTAATCCCTAGTCTGTTCAGCACCAGCCGCTCACTTCCGGAGTAAGACGGTGTGTGAATGAAACCATACCGCTCTCAATTTCTTTTATACCCTACCCCTTATCAAATGGGTATCATCAATTTTGTTTACCGTGAGAATTTTGTGCCGGTGGCAATTTATAATCGTCTATTTTTTCGCCTGTTGCACAAAATGCCGCAATGATTTTCTATTTTTCACTTGTTTGGGAAATTTTCTCATCATGCAAGATCAAATATTAATGATCAATAAAATCGAGTTCTCACATGTTGCACAAAATGCGGGAATGAGTGGTATTTTTTATGGTTTTGCAGGTCATAAGTTTTAAAAATTGTACTCATACGACAATATCGTCTGTTAGATGTTTCATCATTCCAAAATGGGAATTTCTGAGCAAAATTGAAGTCAGAAAGGGAACCTTCGGGAAAAATATGTGAAATTTCTGAAAATTTAGCTTCCTGGCAAAAGTAACGATTTGGTAACGGTGAAAAAAAAAGTTTCAAAAATATCTTGAAATATCATAAAAAATGATTTGGCGTAAAATAGCCTGGAAAAATAATAAAGCTAGGAAATGAAGTGAAATAACCAAAAATGCGATTTGGGGATCGATCATTTCACAAGCTTGTCCGTTAAACTTATCAAAACGAAATCAAGCGCGCAACGGAAACATTAAGCCATTTTTGAAAGCTGTAATAAGGAAATCAGCAATAGGACATGCTAGGTGAACTCCATTCCATATCGTGCTTGATTTCTTTTTGATAAGTTTAACGGAGAAGCTTGTGAAATGGTTGACCACCCAATCGCATTTTGGGTTATTTCACTTCATTTCCTAGCTTCTGTATTTTTCCAGGCTATTTTACGCCAAATCATTTTTTATGATATTTCAAGATATTGTTGAAACTTTTTTTTTCACCGTTACCAAATCGTTACTTTTGCCAGGAAGCTAAATTTTCAGAAATATGGCCCTATTTTCAAACGTTCCCGGTGCCTTTTTCTCCAGAATTGCGATTCAGCAAAGGCGCAGAGCACCCTAGTGGACGGCAAAATTTTATTTTTTCACTCAGTTTTTGAGGAAAAAACACCGGAAACGTAAAAGCGGTAAGTTCTCCTCCTACACACACAATATCAACGCACCTAAACTATTTACTTTAGATACACGCAAGAAAAACCCAAAGAAATGAGAAAAACCGAAAAAAAAAACATAACTCAAAAATAAATTATCAGCTGCTCATTATCGACTCTTGGAACCGAGCCAGCCATAGCTCTAGTATGCTTGTCAGTGAAAATACGCAACCACCCAACCACCTTTTTCCATTGCCGTGGACTATAGTTTTTGTAGCGTAAAAATAAAATAAAACATTATTGGACATGCATTGAGGGACGGTTTGAGGCACCACGTTACGTCGTCGGCAATTAAGAGAGTCGCTGTCAATGGAGAAGTCGCCATTTTCTCTGAGGCCTTGCTGAAACCACCAGCTAACCCGAATAGGCATACCAAACTGCTACAACTTTAGCAAAATTTATCATCACTCTGACAAGTGCGTCCCCTTCGGGGTCGAGACGCACTGGAAAACGATCTTCTGAAGTTATGGAGGATAGATAGAAGGACAATACGGATATAGGTTTTCGAAATGGACCCCCCAGCAGACCAGCAAATTGAGAAAAAACAGAAGAAATAGTGGACACATTCTCTTCAAATGGCCACCGTCGCAGTACTTCCGGTTTTCCACCTGCAAAAATCGGCTGGCTAGTGCATCTGGCAAGCGTCAATCTCAAGGTGCATTATTTGAATTAATCTGTGAGAATTTGTTTTCGACCTTTCTGCCATGTTCTCACCATCGAATTCCTGAATACAAAAAGACTCTCTGCAATCAAGCCAAGTCTAGTAGTTTTCCGTGAAGGGTGAGCAAATGTACTAGTCAGCAGACTGCCGCCATGGTGATTAATTTGAAAAAAAAATCATCACCTTGCTTATTACAATGGCTATTTTTACCATTCGCTGATGCCCAAACGACTTTGGAGTGCGAATGAACAAAGTACCCTCTGGTTCCGGGCCTGATTTAGTATGTGCAATTGCGGACTTGCGTCGTGGGGGCACGACGCATCGCTTTCGTGCGAGCTTCTGCGCCCGCCCCTCATCAGCTGATCATGCTGCATATTCCTAGATTTGCCCTGCTTTTTGATTCTCACTTCTTTCTCAGCAAAGGATGCGCCGCGCCCCACGGCGCAAGTCCGCAATTGCACACACTAAATCAGGCCCGGAACCAGAGGGTAATACAGAGTGAGGCGGTGCTAATATTACAATTTTTTCCCTATGAAGACGAAATGCTAGCAAAAAAAGGGTAATAATTTTTTTGTAGAGCGATGATATTCTCAAATTCTCTTTTTCAGAGGCAAATTTAATTTGTTCTTTCCCGCGCTTGTGCGGAGCGATGGGAGAGACAGCGAGAAAGTGTGGGGGAAGGAGACGCACCGTACGCGCGCACACGCACGCGATCAACAGCAATAAATTTCCTTTCGATATAGAGAATATACTACAGGGATTCACGCGAGGTAATTTGGAAACTTAACGACATCGAAAAGAAGGAAGTTGGATTGTAAGAGAGAAACATCCTAACATGGAGTTCAATAATAGCTACTCGCAGTCGTATTATCACTATCGAGCGGTCGGCTGGGGATCAATGTGCATGAATCCCATACCAGCACGCTCGATACCGACTGAGCGAGAGCGGTTGTGCTGCAATGAGTATCATGTTCATTGATCTCCAATCGACCGCTTCTCATTGATAAGTAAATGAGACACTCTTGTTGGACTCCACTATATATATTTTGGTAAATTTGTGTGTGCGTGTGTGTGTATGTATGTATGTGTGCGTTTCACTGTGTTTGTTTGACCGTTTATTCGGCTTGACTTTCAAGGCGGGCAACCCTACGGGGATGGGCTTCGAAAGTGGGCAGGACGTCAGGGTAAGGGTGCAGGACCTTAGAAGTGATGCGCAGTACATCATAGGAAGGGTACAGGACCCAAATGGTAGGGCGCCAGACGCCGTAGAAAGTGTGTGAGACCTAAGTTGGAGTGCGACGAACGCAGTAGGATGTGTGCGGAATCCAAGTGGGAGTGCGCAGGACGCCGTAGAAAGTGTACGGGACCCAAGTGGGAGTGCGCTGGACGCCGTAGATAGTGTGCCGGACCCAAGTGGAAATGCGCCGAACGCCGCAGGAAGTGCGCGGAATTTAAGTGGGAGTGCGCCGGACCCCGTATAAAGTGTGCACACCCAAGTGGGTGTGCGCCGGACGCCGTGGAAAGTGTGCGGGACCCAAGTGGAAGTGCGCAGGGCGCCGTAGAAAAAGTGCGGGACCCAAATGGAAGTGTGCAGGACGCCGTAGGAAGCGTGCGGGACCCAAGTGGGAGTGCGCCCGACGCCGGAGAAAGTGTGCGGAACCCAAGCGGGATAGCGCCGGACCCCGTAGAAAGTGTGCGGGACCCAAGTGGGTGTGCGCCGGACGCCGTAGAAAGTGTACGGGACCCAAGTGGGAGTGAGCTGGACGCCGTAGATAGTGTGCCGGACCCAAGTGGAAGTGCACCGAACGCAGCAGGAAGTGCGCGGAATCTAAGTGGGTGTGCGCAGGACGCCGTAAAAAATGTGTAGGACCCATGTGCAAGTGCGCCCGACGTCGTAGAAAGTGTGCGGAACCCAAGCGGGAGAGCGCCGGGCCGGACCCCGTAGAAAGTGTGCGGGACCCAAGTGGGTGTGCGCCCGACGCCGTAGAAAGTGTGCGGGACCCGAGTGAGAGTGTGCCGGGCGCCGTAGAAAGTGTGCGGGACTCAAGTGGAAGTGCGCAGGGCGCCGTAAAAAAGTGCGGGACCCAAGTGGAAGCGCGCAGGATGCCGTAGAAAGCGTGCGGGACCCAAGTGGGAGTGCGCCCGACGCCGTAGAAAGTGTGCGGGACCCAAGCGGGATAGCGCCGGACCCCGTAGAAAGTGTGCGGGACCCAAGTGGGTGTGCGCCGAACGCTGTAGGAAGTGTGCTGGACCCAAGTGGGAGAGCGCCGGACGCCGTAGAAAGTGTGCGGGACCCAGGTGGGAGTGCGCCCGACGTCGTAGAAAGTGTGCGGGACCCAAGCGGGAGAGCGCCGGGCCGGACCCCGTAGAAAGTGTGCGGGACCCAAGTGGGTGTGCGCCGGACGCCTAGAAAGTGTGCGGGACCCGAGTGAGAGTGTGCCGGGCGCCGTAGAAAGTGTGCGGGACTCATGTGGAAAAGCGCAGGGCGCCGTAAAAAAAGTGCGGGACCCAAGTGGAAGCGCGCCCGGCGCCGTAGAAAGTGTGCGGGACTCAAGTAGAAGTGCGCAGGGCGCCGTAAAAAAAAGTGCGGGACCCAAGTGGGAGTGCGCCCGACGCCGTAGAAAGTGTGCGGGACCCAAGCGGGATAGCGCCGGACCCCGTAGAAAGTGTGTGGGACCCAAGTGGGTGTGCGCCGAACGCTGTAGGAAGTGTGCTGGACCCAAGTGGGAGAGCGCCGGACGCCGTAGAAAGTGTGCGGGACCCAAGTGGGAGTGCGCCCGACGTCGTAGAAAGTGTGCGGGACCCAAGCGGGAGAGCGCCGGGCCGGACCCCGTAGAAAGTGTGCGGGACCCAAGTGGGTGTGCGCCGGACGCATAGAAAGTGTGCGGGACCCGAGTGAGAGTGCGCCGGACGCCGTATAAAGTGTGCGGGACTCAAGTTAAAGTGTGCCGGGCGCCGTTGAAAGTGTGCGGGACCCGAGTGACAGTGCGCCGGACGCCGTCGAAAGTGTGCTGGACCAAAGTGGTAGTGCGCCGGGCGCCGTGTAAAATGTGTGAGACCCGAGAGAGAGTGCGCCGTAGGAAGTGTGTGAGACCGAAGTGAGGGAGCGCCGGACGCCGTAAAAAACGTGTGAGACTCAAGGGAGAGAGCGCAGAACTTCAGAATCACTATGCGCATCTAAAAGAGAGCGTACACCACCCCTTTCTTCAGGTCCCCTACCCTTCACCACTCATTTCAACTGCTTAGCTGTTTATATGCACTAACTTTTCTAAATCGGGTTTATATACGATGGAAATAAGAGTTAATCAGAATCTGCATCTATGAAACACAAACATCATTCTACTTCATTCGGCAATAAAAGTAGCAGGATGTCGGTTGATCATGACAACGTTTAGTAAATTCCAAACAGCGGTTGTCCTTATCATGACAGAAATAAAAATTAATCAAAAGCCACTCCAGAATCTTATAGAACGGAAGAACGACCGGTGTGTCACGGTACAGATAAGGAGGTAAACGGGTGTTGCAAGGTCTGGAATGTTTTGTGATTTCGAATGGTTCAAGTGTTGCCGCCTGAGTCAGCTTATGGGCCGGTGCAGTAAGAAAGAAAGCGCCGATTCATTTGCCTTATACCCAAGATGCCGGCAAAGCCGGCGCAGCCGGACCCCAGCGGGAGAGGCCGGCGCCACCCGCCCCACCCCGCTGGTAGAAGATGAACAAATAAACAAATGCAAAACAAACTCTGCAAAAGTTGCACGGCGGAAGCAGAATCCACAACCACGCTCTCCCCTCGCAGTTGGGGAACCCACAGCTTCACCCTCCAGTGTTAGAGATGGCAAGGATTGGCCGTGGGTCACAGTGCGCCGTTGACAACTCGAGGGGCGAGGCGACCGAGATAGTCCGGGAAATGGCCACCAATGAGGGAACTGGCAGCGAGACAACCAAATGGCCATAAAAGGGCCTCTGAGATGGCAAAAAAAAACCTTCAGTCGACTCTTCCTACACTCCTCTGGCTTCAACCATTTTCTGTGTTATTACTGTGCTCAATAAACTCCTTGTAGCAGCCTTCTGTGCCGCACTCCCACCTCATACCTAGTTTCTGAGCGCCTTCGCTCACATAGACCGAGAAGTAGGGCCAACCCCTGGTAAACTCGACCACCCTCGCTTGATGATTGGAGTAACTTCAATCAAGTGAATAGAGGAATTCACTGCACAGTGAGCTCCGAAACAGATTATATTTCACGAATGAGCCAGAGTCAAACCCTCAAACGTTACGTAAAACGATCTCCATGTAGCAAGAAGCGTTTCAAGCAGGAGAACGCACTCCTTAGTTAGTTGCAGCCAGTTCCAGATGGTTTTTGCTATTTTTCGGTCTAATGGAAGACCCATTGAAAAAAAAATCGAACACACTATTGTTCTTCCACCCATCCTCCGCAACTTTCAGGAGAACGTTTTTCAGAAATCAAAAATGACGTTTTGGAACTAAAATCAGCGTGGTCCTGTCCCAAAGCACTGGCGCTCACCAAACTTGCTCTGGAGAATGCAGCACCTGTCTGACAGCACATCGTGTCAGACAGTTCCTGGACCAGGATGCAGGGAGTTCAGAACAGTGTTCTGAGAGTCGTCATTGGCTGAGCAGAAGGCTCTTCGATCGAGCATGCATATGCGGAGGCCAGCATCTTGCCAATTAGTAGACTCTGTCAAATTCAGACACAGCAGTTGTCCATTTACATGTTCTGAAGTAGCCCAACCATCCGACAAGAATACTGGACCTCGTTAGAAAGGGATCAATCAGAAGACCGTTCGCAGACGCTCCTAAGAAAGTCGAGGAACATACCCAGACATCTTGAAAAGGCGGCCAAAACCCGTATTTTACATTTTACATCTTCTTACATTACAATTTTACATCTTCAACGAGATTTTGAAAAGGCGGCTGTAAACCCTAATTGGCACGCAAAGCCGTTTCGGGTTTGCGAGTCCGAGTCTCAGCTCGGCAGGCTAGCCAGATAAGCTCTCGCCTCGCGGCGCTGAAGCTCCGCCGACAAGATGTACCTGCCATAACTGCCACTGAGATGTCTTCCCTCATCATGTCTATGAAGAGATCGAGAGCCGAGGAACCTGACGGCGTGTCAGCCGGGAAGCAAGCAATTGTTCTACCGATCCTCAAGCCTGGAAGCCAGAAAATAAAGCAACTTCGCATCGTTCCATCTCCCTTTTCTCCCCTATTGCTAAGTTAGCGGAGAAATTCATTAACCCGCATCTCCAAGAAGCACTACGACATAACGTGCATCAATATGGCTTCAAGAAGGCCCACTCCCCCATCACGGCACTCACGTCTATCACAGAACACATAATTGCTGGCTTCAACATGAAACCTCCAGCTGGTAGAAGTATAGTCGTGGCAGTTGACTTAAAGGCAGTGTTCACGATGAAAATCGTTTTTGTGTTTTTCCGCCTATCTTGAAAACGGCCCCATGCTGATTCCAATGGTGTCTCTGAAATCATACAAGACCTTCTGTGAACGCAGGTATGGTCCCTCAAAGATTGAGCTATGGAAACATGGTGGACGAGTTGTCCGAGGCTTGTAACTTCCGTCTTTTGCAGCCGATCTATGCGAGCTGACCTGAGTAAAGAGAGAAGCTGAGAATGAAGGGAAGAACGGGGCTAATGATTGAAAATCATCGCTCATCTCACGATCTCGAGTATTCATTTGTTCACGTTGGTGGGCGTGTGATGCGCTTTTGGGGTTTTCAATGCGCTCGAAGTTGCAACTTCGGGCTCTTTTGGGGCTCTTCCTGGCTCGTTTTCATGTGTTCTTTCGACGTTAACGTTACAGAGTGTCCCTCCACTACCCAATCCTAGTGGAATTTCGAAAACTTTTTTCATCGTGAAACTGCCTTTAACCGCTGCCTTCTATAATGTCAGTATTCCGCTACTGTCCAAATCGATTGTGGACTCTACTATTCCTGACTGGTGCAAAAGATGGACTGACAACTTTGTCAAAAACCAATCCATTCGTATGAAATTTGATGGACACTTGTCGAAGTCTGTGCCCCTGAGGGCAGGCGTCCCACAAGGAGGAGTTTTATCTCCCAGACTGTTTTCTTTGTATTTGTCTGATGTGCCGAAGCCGTCATCAAACATCCACTTATGTCTGTATGCGGATAACTTCACTATTATTTGTACTGACCCTGTCATCGAACGAGCCACTGCCGAAATGAATAAATACCTTATCAGTCTGGCTAAGTTCCCGGAATCGAAGCAGCTAAAGGTCTCCCCTACCAAGTCCAGCGTTACTTTGTGCACTACGGCGACTATTCAGCACAAGCTGCATCCCGAGGTTCTCTGGGAAGGAAATCTGCTGCCCTTGTCTATACACCCTCATCTACTCGGTGTATTCCTGGACCCGTCACTGCGTTTTCACGAAAACACGTATTCGAGCTGCTGATGCCAACACACGTAACAACATTCTACGTTCGCTAGCAGGCACTACATGGGATAGCTCTAAGGAAATCTTGCGAACCACCTACAGGGCTATGGTACAGCCGGTGCTGGAATACGGTGCCCCAATATGGTCAAGACACTTGTCGCTTCAGCGCGCACAGAACACTGCTACACGCGTGATCACTTGATGCCCTAGATCCACACCTGTATCTCATCTACATCAAGAGTGTTCGCTGCTTCCTGTAAAGCAGCATTGTCAACTCCAGTCGCAACAGTTCCATGTTGGAATTGTCAGGAATGCCACACACCCTAATTTCCCCCTACTGTCATCTGGTCCCCATTTCTGGCATATTCGCACGCCACTTCATGCTGCAGTCTGTTGGATCATCAACGTTGGGCGACGACGAAGCTCAATCGCGTCAGACTGCTGCAAATGGAGCACACCCGATTCGTCACAGAATACCTTTCCAGTGCTCCCCTGAATCCCATTCTCGGTGACGTGCCCCCCCCCCCCGAATCGATGGCAGCGAAATGGACCTTCCCAGACGTACACGCGTCATCCTGGCAGGTCTACGTTGTGGACACTCCTCTTACCTCAAGGCCTTCGTCCATAAGATCGACTCGTCGATCCCTGACGCATGTCCCGACTGCCACAACCCAAGGCACGATTCATTTCATTTATTTTCATGTCCTGCAAGGCCGACCTCTCTAACAGTTATGGATATGTGGAACAACCCGTGCGATGTGGCTGCCTTTTTACGCCTATGAGGAATAGCTCTGATGTGGCCGATAAGAAGAAGTCGTACGTAAGCAAAATCGACGGTAGCAGACGCGACGCGGGCCCGGACTGCGGTAGTCCCGGACACGATACCACGCACCTATTCGATTTCCTGAAGAGACCCATAACTTCAGCTACAATATACCTATGGATGAATCCAGAGCTAATCGCCCAGTTCCTGAACCTATGACAGAACCCGCTTCGAGGCTGCAAAGAAGAAGAAGACAAATGAAAGACATATGCTGGTTAAGATCTCGACGGATAATGCAAACAGTTGTTGGGGCGATTCGGCATTCTCCATAGCTGCCGACGTGTACCATCGCCTCGCTACGTTGGACATTTCCCCAATCTGTCGCATAGAACTGATAATAGTAGGTCTGATAAGCGCCCGGATGGCGGTGATCACGGCCATAATACAGGGCATCCACTCAACTGCTCGAAGAGACCTACAACACTCAATACAAAGGCTGCTAATGTTTTCCTCCCAGGTTCTAGCGTCACTGGACAATATATAAACCATTAGCTCGCACACAGCAGCTTGTTCAAAAAATATTATGGATTGACCGTTTTTCGCATAACGGTTTGAGAATGCAAAACGTTTTCGGGCTAGATAAAGGACGCGAAGCTGCCTAAGAAGTGCTTCGCAGAAAACAAAAAACAGAGCAGAAAATGTTATCGTAAATTTGTCAGCGCCCTCATATATCCTGAACAGATTCGTTTCTCATCTACAGTAAGATAGGACTTTCCATACCTTCCTTCCCATAAGATAGATGTGCAGTAGGCTCTCGTAGTCTGTTCCCCGAAGTAAAGCCAATGCTGTCAATTGATTCGCTACCCAGTCTGGTTCTGACATCTCTCCGAGTTCTTCTTGTAGATCTGACCAAAGTTGACGACGTGTTCTGATTATCCTTCCCGTGAGACCAGAGACAACTGCGTGCATCTTAAAATAAATAGGAACTTTTAAACAGGCTATTCAGATAATAAATGCCTACCGAGGGTGATAACGGCTCAGTGGCAAGCTGTTTATGAAGGAGTTCAGCCAAAGTAAGGGCAAATACATCGCTCAAGGCATCTCCATCTGGTTCTCCTATCACTGCCAGAAGTCTGTGAAGGGCAATGAATCGCTGCACAGACGCCTGCTGCTCTCTGGACAGAGGGCTAAAAGAGAGTTAGACTAGCTGGTGATTTTCAGTGATAGCTGCAAACAATGTTCCGAAGAAAATACCGAGGTTCAACAATGCTTTGAGTCGTTCTGGCGTGACCAACAGCATCAGCAAGTGTCTCAGCAAGTTCCCTCACTGTTTTCACCTGGAGGTAGGGAAGGATTTCTAGAAGAGGATGTTTCTATACCATTCTAATGCAACGCTCACCTCGCTAGAAGCTTCTAAAACATCACGATACCTCCTCCCCACCATTTCACGCAGCTCCTCCTTCTTGCCTTCCATTTCCGCCCTTGAAAATACACTGACTTAAAATATCCTGTTAGGTTTGAACTGGTCCGCTCAATCGAGAAAGAAATATTCTCCCAAATTTGAACTTCATTTTAACTTCAGCCAAATGCTATGCTCCAGTCACCAAATGAGTGAATCTGTACATAGTCTAACTCACTGAAGATTCTCCTGTATCCGATGAAGATGCTCCACCGTAAGATCTTTCATCAGCCGTTCAACATCCATCTAAAACCATTTTCGAAAGCAAAACAGAGGAACCCACGGTATCACAGGCGAGTCCTCATGCTTCCCACACGTTTGTAGGAAAACTCTTCACTAATTTTTACGCACCTTGGACTGATCAACAACTCGTAATTTTGCACCACAGACTAAGTGGACTAGGTTATGAGAGCGATTATCCTCACAGTTTGATTTCAGACTTGGCTGGTTTCACAGATATCGATACATAGAAAGAACGGTGAGAGTCACGATGAGAGTCAGATACACAGGCGTCACTCGCAGCGAGCTGCCATAGTCCGCAGAGGGCACGGAAACTTGCTTGAGACACCGAGAATGAATACGTCACAGCAATTTCTTGATCACTATTTTACCAAAAACAGCGGTATTCAAAGCTGGCGAAGTAGGCCTGGTACTGAACCAAAGACAGATACAGCTGAAAAAAAAACAAGAAAAATTTATAAAACAAATTTACCAGCAATACAAGTCAAATATTAAACACAAAAGCAGCCGACATTATTACAATGAAACCAGTACGAAAATAAACCATATGCAGACCGTCCAACACACTAAAGGCAATACTTCTAATGACCAACTTCGCCTTTCTTCCCAGCCACCTAGAAAATGATGTCGATTAAAGCATACAGGATCGCAACCTTAATTGAGGTTACCACACGAGTAGACCTGCACGGCCTAGACCACAACGCCAACGCCGTTTAAACCCCCGAAAACGACGGGTTGTGGTGACTATTGCGTAACTTTTGACTAGGGAAACCTCTGTATTGTCCGTCGACCTGAGTAAAATGAAAACCTGCTAGGATGTCCATGTCGATTGTAATGAACAACGTTTGCTACACGGGTCGATCCCTTGATCCCAAAGAGTATAAGCTAGAAACGGTACGTTACAATAGCGGTCAAATAAAAGTCATTATCCTACATTTCGATCAAGTCGTTGTGCGCTCTAGAGACTTCCCTTGTGAGTCCCCATTCTGCTTAGCAACACACAACAGTGGGGCCAAGAAAATTTGAAATTTTAGCAAACATAAAAAAGCGGCCGGCAAAAAGCAGGAGAAAACTTTGACTCGAAATTTCTATGCGGGGTTTATTTGTAGTGCTGAATTGTGGTGAGCGCGAAGCGCTCACCAGGATTTGGCTTTGATCTCTTCCCGCGCGGATGCCCTACAATGAGATCACCTATTCACACCGTCAACAGAGGTATGAGCTGTACACTATACGACGCGCTGCAAGAAATTACATATGTGTGCAACTTTTCATCCCAACTGGTCCCCGCTTTCTAAAGTTATGACCTCTCAAAGTACGCAAAAACGTTCTCCACCACCGCCTCCGCCTCCGCCTCCGCCACCGCCTCCGCCTCCGCCTCCGCCTCCGCCTCCGCCTCCGCCTCCACCTCCGTCCGTCGAAAACCATTTTTTTGGAAGGCGTGGACCAAATCGCTCGAAAATTTGTGACTAGAGGTAATCGGCCACGGGAATGACGAAAATAATTGTCAGAACTCACCATAATGACTTCTGGGCCCTAACGGGCGTTTGAAACTCGGAAACCGGCCTCTCAAGATTAGTTTATAAAAATGACGGGTTTTCGTTATCAGTCATTGTTTTCATAGAGACTCCATATAAATACCTTGCTCTCTACGGTGGTGTACTCTAAACGTCCGGCTTGGAACAGGACGCTATGCGGAAAGGGTTGTTTTTGAGCGTGGCGCGTGTTTGTACCATGCGCACCAAAGATAAGAAGTCGTCGCAGGGTGTGCTGAAGTGTCGGTTGACTATGCGAGACCGCAGTAGGAGTATGCAGGACGTCGTGGAACTACAGCAACCCCTCAGTAGGGTGTGCAGGTCGCCGTAGAATGTGTGCAGGACCTCAGTAGGAGTGTGCAGGACCTTAGTAGGAGTGTGCAGGACATCATGGGACCTGTGCAGGACCCCAGTAGAGGGTGTGCAGGACGTCGTAGAATGTGTGCAGGACCTCAGTAGGAGTGTGCAGGACCTTAGTAGGAGTGTGCAGGACATCATGGGACCTGTGCAGGACCCCAGTAGGGTGTGCAGGACCTCAGTAGGAGTGTGCAGGACATTTTGGGACCTGTGCAGGACCCCAGTAAGGGTGTGCAGGACGTCGTAGAATGTGTGCAGGACCTCAGTGGGAGTGTGCAGGACCTTAGTAGGAGTGTGCAGGACATCATGGGACCTGTGCAGGACCCCAGTAGGGGTGTGCAGGACCTCAGTAGGAGTGTGCATGACATTATGGGACCTGTACAGGACCTCAGTAGGAGTGCGCAGGGTATCATGGAACGTGTGCAGGACCTTAGTAGGAGTGTGCAGGACATCATGGGACCTGTGCAGGACCCCAGTAGGAGTGTGCAGGACATCAGGGAACCTGTGTAGGACCCCAGTAGGGGTGTGCAGGACATCGTAGAATGTGTGCAGAACATCAGTAGGAGTGTGCAGGACATCATGGGACCTGTGCAGGACCCCAGTAGGGTGTGCAGGACGTCGTAGAATGTGTGCAGGACCTTAGTAGGAGTGTGCAGGACATCATGAAACATGTGCAAGACCCCTGTAAGGATGAGCAGGACTTCATGGAATGTGTGCAGGACATCAGTAGGAGTGTGCAGGACATCATGAAGCGTGTGCAGGACCCCAGTAGGGATGAGCACGACGTCATGGAATGTGTGTAGGACCTTAGTAAAATTACACAGGACATCATAGAACGTGTGCAGGACCCCAATAGGGGTGTGCAGGACATCATGGAATGTGTGCAGGACCTTAGTAGGAGTGTGCAGGACATCATGAAACGTGTGCAAGACCCTGTAAGGATGATCAGAACTTCGTGGAATGTGTGCAGGACATCAGTAGGAGTGTGCAGGACATCATGAAACGTGTGCAAGACCCTGTAAGGATGAGCAGGACTTCATGGAATGTGTGCTGGATCTCAGTAGGGGTGTGCAGGACCTCAGTTCAATGTTCAGGACACCGTATGCAAGCCAGGCCTCCGAATCTACAAGAACGATAGTTAAGTCCGCCAGAACAGGGCTACCGTAATCTCACTCGAGTTGGCTCTAAAATTTTCTAAGTTCTGACTCGAATTCGCTTCATCTTCCCTACAGGTGGTGATGTTTTCCTGCTTTTAGTCCAGGCAGATCCTCAACTGCTGACCCCTAGAGAAGGACGGTGTGTGAATCAAGGCACACCGCTCTTCACTTCTTTTATACTTTATCATTGATCAATTGGGTATCATCAAATTTGTTCACGAGAGCCGAATAACATCATTCCTTAGATTACGGTAGTCTCTTCTGGCGCACTTAACTATCGTTCGCGCTGGAAATCAATTTCCATTTTTCAGGCTCAATTTCATGATTGAGCCCGGTAGACCACACTGGTAAACTTTGGCGCGTCAAAAACGTTGGACGATGGTTAATATCCGCCACCAATTCTCACCAGTCATCTAGCCCTTTTCCTAGAATGTTGGTGCGACAGTAAGATAACAGGAAAAATTGGTTACGGCACGAACTCCACATCCAGAAAAACTCCGAAAATGATTTTGGCGCGAAATTCAAATTCGTATTTACAATGTGTTCCGATTGACTTTTCTTTACAAATGAAGGATTTCATGGGCCCCTTCAACATTTTCTTTGACTAGAGGGCCAAGCTACGCAAAAACTCATAGAAATGATGAAAAACTCTGATAAAAGAGGCCTGATACTGCGCTATCAATCATTGTTTTATTAGAGCTCTACGGAAATACTTCGACTGGTAGCCTCACCAATGGGCCGTTCATTTCATTTCTGTCTTGAATGGTGCTTGCCCCGTCTAGAAGAGTGCCTAGAACCTGTACAATTGGGTCATTTTGAAACTCATTTCTTCATTTTCGACTTTTAAATTCAAAAAGTATATGCCTTGCATCTATTTGTAGGAAGCCGCGTTGCAACAATTATCTTGCAGTCTTAGCAGCGGAGCGGTTGTTTCTTCATTTCTACCACTATGTTTTGAAGAAAAAAACAACTTGCCTTTCAGAGCTTGACGATATTGTAGAAGGAAACCCTTGTAAAGTTGTGAAATTTCTGAAAGTTGGGCTCCGCAGAAAAAGGTCAAGGATTTGGCATTGCTCTTAAATGTCGTGAAATTGTTTTATTGGATTGGGCTCTCAACTTGATTTTTCAAATGTAGTGAAATTGTCGAATTGATTTGGCTGTGATGATACTATATGCAGATAACATAATCATTAAATGTAGTGAAATTGTTGCAAACGAATTTGGCAGGAGCTCTATGAATTATCACAGTCAAATCACGCGTCAGAAGGGTTTCTCTTGGAGCGCATATTGAATCAAATGAGAACAAGAATAACTCTAGCAGAAAAACCTTCTCATACAATGTGAACCGTGAAAGCGTTCAGGACACGAAGACATAGCATTAGTAGCTAATAAATTGCGTTAGATTTCGTTTTCATGATCTTTATCTAATCGGTGAAGGAAGGTCTGGTACCTTAGTAGGAGCTACACTGAAAGGCAGAATAACATTCGAAAACCTTATTTCTAGTCGATAAGGCCAGGTTTCGTTCATTGTTGGCTGTTTTCTTTTTGTCTTTATTTGCTCGCCAGAGGACCTTCTGACGCGTGATTTGACTGTGATAATTCATAGAGCTCCTGCCAAATTCGTTTGCAACAATTTCACTACATTTAATGATTATGTTATCTGCATATAGTATCATCACAGCCAAATCAATTCGACAATTTCACTACATTTGAAAAATCAAGTTGAGAGCCCAATCCAATAAAACAATTTCACGACATTTAAGAGCAATGCCAAATCCTTGACCTTTTCTGCGGAGCCCAACTTTCAGAAATACGATTTTGATATCCGTTGTTCGATTTTCGAAATATTATGGAATAGCCTAGCTCTCTCATTTCGAGCCGGTCGAAGTAAGGCTTACCGGGCTTATCATGTCAAAATATCCCTACCGCTGTTATGTCTTTCCATGGCCGACCGCTCCGCTACTTGTGCTCCGCTCGGACTCATCAGAGCAAGCTAGGCTTTAGGTATTGCCTCTAAATTGCACGGTACCTACCAACAGTAAACCTCTGAATTTCGACAAACAGACCGAAGATTCGTTCCCCGCACTCTAAGGCCCCCGTCATAGTCGGCCGAAAGCGGCCGTCCTAGTCCCACCCGGTCGATAGGTATGAGAAGCACGCAAAACGGGAAGAAATGAAGGGATAAAAATCATTCTCGAACGATAAAAATCGTCCTATGATATGAAAAAGTTTGACCCCAAATGATAAAAACCGTCTGGATTGATAAAAATCCACCTGATGCGGCCAAGGACGACATAAGCGTCTTTCACAGTCTGCCGGACGACGCCGTCCGGCACGTTATAAGGTAGCACTGCGGCGTCAGTGCGGCCCGCACTGCGGTGTCGGCCGACCGACGTCGCAGTGCGGTGAAATCATTGACACGACGTTGGAGCAAGTTATGGCGGGTCAAAACGTGTTGGTTACGCCTTACATTTTGTACTGAAGAGTCGGAACTGACGTTGTTCACCGCAGTTCCCCTCGCACTGCGGCACTCTTATAACGTGCGTGACGACGTCGTCCGGCAGACTGTGAAAGGGGCTATAGAGAAGACGCAATTTTATCAGTTGAGGATGATTTTTATCACTTCATTTCTTCCCGTCCTGCGTGTGTCTCATAGATATCGACCGGGTGGGTCTAGGACGGCCGGATTTTCGGCCGACTATGACGGGGGCCTAAAGCCCCTTTCATAGTTGGCCGGCCAACGTCGGACGACTCTTTATCGAATTTGATAAGTTAAGATAGATAAGACGGGTAAGGTAGGATAGATAGATATTGTGGTGAGCGCGAAGCGCTCACCTGAGTTGTTTCTAAATTGCACGTGCGCAAACCCGCGATACCGAAATCAACGTTCCGAGAAAACTTGGAGAAGTGGCTCTTTTTCCATTGAAAAGAGCATAAAAAGTTAGAGTGAACACCCAAAAATGGTTTGGAATGGTTCGCTAGTTTTCGAGAAAGATTGAATAACCCGCCAATAACCTCTATGAAACGTCGAAATTCACATCACTCGAGGCGCGAGCGGCGCGCGCGTCGCCTCGGTCTCCGTCTGCCCTACGCTCTCTCACTGTCTCTAACCTCCGCTCCGCACCAGCATGCGTAGGAACCAAGTGAATTTAGCCGTTTTATAGCCTGTATGATGTTAATCTCCTTTTTTTCAGTTGGCGTTACCATCTTGTTAATACACTTAAAATCGAGCTAGGAAGCTCATTTTTGGACAGGAGGCTGGAAATGGATGCAGGTCGCTCCTATTAAAATTTGGAGTTGAAAGCTGAATTTTAGCGGAACCTCAAAGTTGAGGTCGAGGATTAGAAAGTGTGCAGGACAGGGTTGAGCAGGGTTGTGACTCAGCACAACAGGGGGTCGTAAAATTTTTCGAACTTTCAAAAAAAAAAGAAAATTTGGGGGGTCGTAAAATTTTTGGAAAATAATGGGTTTCCCCCAAACCATTTGCAAGGTAAAATGGGGTAGGAATAGGAAAATTGTCTTTCATAACCACCACAGGTGTGAAAATTTTCCAAACTTGCCACTCAAAAAACTAAAGCAATTTTTTATCTCGGGGGGGGGGAGTCGCATTTTTTCCCCAAAAATTCGTTCAACACGGGGGGTCGTAGCGCTGCCAAACATTGGCACAACAGCCTGCTCGACCCTGGGGCGAGTCCCTTTAGTTGACAAGATGAATACTGCTGTGATGAAAGACCACCAGGGTTAGGCAAGGTTGCGACTCGGCATAACGGGGGATCGTGAGATTTTCGGAAAATTTGTGCAAAAAAATGAGAGTTTGGGGGGGCTCGTAAAATGTTTAGATTAAAAGGGGAATTCTCTCCAAACCACTTGGTAAGCTAAAATAGTCGTCCTGGGTGCTAAATACATTTTTGGTGTCTATTATTCGAGGGGGGGGTCGTAAACATTTTTCCAAAATTTTGTTGGCAGAGGGGGGTCGCAGCTCCGTCGAAAATCGGCGCAACGGCCTGCTCAACCCTGGTGCAGGACATCAGTGACAGTGTGCCGGACCTCATAGAAAGTGTGCAGGATATCCGTGGGAGTGTGCAGGACCTCATAGAAAGTGTGCAGGACATCAGTGGGAGTGTGCAGGATGTCATAGAAAACGTGCAAGAAATCTGTGGTTTTTCTTTGAATTAACACCACCAGGCATGAATCATGTTTAAAAGGGAACCTCAAAAAACAAATGAAATTCCTGAGAGTTTTGGTTCCTGGCAAAAGTGATGATGTCAAAAAAAATTGTCATATTTTCGAATAGCTAAAAATATACTTAGTGAAAAAAGGGGGAAATATTCCCCACCAAGTTTTTAAAGAGTAAAAAAGTTTTGAAATATTTCTGAGTAAGATTTTGCGTAGCATACAAATTTTCGAATAAATTCGAAAATCATTTTTTTCCCAATTTCAAATTTTCGAATATATTCGAAAATCAAATGTTTCGAATTTTCGAATAATTTTTTCGAATAACTTTTTTCTATGTTTCGGATAAATTCTCTCGAACTCACAAATGATAGCTTCGATTTTGAAAATTAGTTTGAGCTGTCATTTACTGTGACTATCACTTATTGTGATAGAAAGAAATATTCAGGATAGATGCAGAATTTGTCCCTGGGTTTTGGATTATGTCGGAACTGGTTAAGAGAATCTACCACAATGTTACCACAAGACGCTTGGGTTCAGACGAGACTTGACCACCACTGTCCCTTTGCGGGAAAACGCCCTATCGCACCCTAGCGCCGCTCTCAAGACGTACTACTACGCCACGGCGCGGCCCAGGCCAGTTTGCTGCCGCTGAGCTTGCACGACTGGGGTGGGTGGAGGGGGGGGGGGGGGGGTAGCAGGGCAGGGCTGAACACGCGAGCTTGGAACCCTTACGCCCTCTCGCGTTTTTGCCACCGCGGTAAATGTTGCTTTTGAGCTACATTGAAGCCAGTGTACCGGAAAATTAGCCGGAAGTTGGCAACTAGCTCATTTCCAAATGAGAACGCTGGCGAAATCGATTTGCGATCGGAACTCATAACGAGACAGTAAAGCGCGGCAAACGCGGCTATAGCGATAATAACGATCGAGAACGTTTTCTCCGCCACTGCCGCGTTTTGTCATTGTTCTTAAAGGCACAGTCCAACCTCAGAGATAATTTTTGATATTTTGGTCCAGTTGCCGTCTATAGCAACCCTGCCAAGCGCGAAATCTCAATTCGCTCAAATAAGCGAGAAACAGCGAGGAAAAAGTCGACCCCGCCCCCTTCAAAGAAAAAATGGGTGACGCCCACCGACAAGCTTCCGACCTCAATAGGGAAGTGACGCGCGAATGATTTTATTCAAAATCTATGTTCTTCCATTTGTTTTCGGTCTGGCTTTATATTGCGACCTGTTTCAGAACGATGGCTGCGAATAACGAGAAAATACAGGCTCGAGACAACTCGTCCGCAAACTTCTACCAGTTCAAATTCAAAATTTTTGAGGAGCCGTAACCCAGTTCGTTGTGAGTTCTGAGCGATTTTGAAGACAACATTGTGATCAGCGCGAAATTTTCTCGAAGATAGGCAGAAAAACGAAAAATCGAATCTGAGCTTGGACTATGGCTTTAGGCCCTAGTTATACATCGGCGATTCCGTGCCGCTGGTTTTTGCGGGACGCCTGCGATTGGTCAGATTTCGAAATTGACCAATAGCAGACATGCCGCGGAAGCCAGCGGTGGCGAAACGCTGGTGTATAACTAGGGCCTTAAGGAGCGGCATTTGACGCGGCAGCAAAGGTATGAAAGGGCGAATGGGATAGTTTTGCGACACGAGGTAGCATCGCTCTGTGGCAACGACAGGCATCAGTATATCAGCCCTCCACGACACGTCGCTGCGACGGACACGCGACAACTGTTCCTACGACGGCCAGTGCCATTGCTCCGATGCTAGTCCGGGCGTGGCGTAGTGCGATCCTATAATATCGATCGTGCCACGCCGTGCAAATCATAAATCGTAAAATTTAAAATTCCCCGTAATTCGCAAATCGTAATTCACAAGGCCGGAGCACAACCAAACCTCTCCAGCCGCGAAGACCACTCCTAGCAAATGTTTCTAGAGTAGTCATCGTAATATTACTGAGCTCAATCGCTAACGTCCGTATTTCAAGTAACTGTTTCTCTGGAACGGGAGAGTTTTGGAAACTAAAACCCTGGCTCTGTCCATATCTGCCTGACAGCTACAAAATAAATGCGAAAACGAGAGAGGTTTTCATTGGCTGGCCGTTTGAGCCAGCCTATCTCACCGATGTAGCACCTTATACGGTGAAGCAATATTTCACACGATTCAAGCGTGTGAGAACCCCATTTCGGGTGTGCGGTGAATAGATCAAGATAGTGCTTTGGTAGAGTGTGCTTTCAAAGGTTGATCAGAAAAAAAAGCTTCTAATAAAATGATGATTGTGCATTTCGATTATTCGAACTTCGAAAATTCGAATATGCTCTTCAAAATATTCGAACTTTGAATATTATTCGAAAGTCTGTTTTTGAAAAATTCGAATTTCGAATATTATTCGGAACCGCTTTTTACGAAGTATTCGAATTTCGAACATTACTCGAAAGCCCGTTTTCGAAATATTCGAATTTGCAATAATACTCGAAAACGAAAATTTTCGAATTTTGAAGGATTCAAAATTCGAAAAATCATTCGAATAATTTTCGAATAATATAATCCGGTCCGAAGTATACTCCTCCCTGTGATACATCACACCTCGCCCCGTAGCCTGCTCGCAACTGCGCACCAAAAAAATGAAAATACCAGAAAAGCATGGTATGGTGGGTGTATTCGCGAAGGGGATAGCTGCGGACCACTCAGCAGGCGGCGCGCCTGTCGCGTGCGCCGATCGATCACCACATTTCTCGTGGGCGCACACGACGCAGCGCAGTCTGCTAGAGTGTCCGCAGCTATCCCGTTTCTGGTTACCCGAACTATACCTACCCGTTTGAATTCGTTCATATTCATTCCGCTGAGAGGTGTGCCGAAAATCTTCAATTGTTCAATTTCGGTAACCTGAATCTCAAGACGTTGTATAAGATAAAGACTTAAAATATATAAAGGAACCCGAGGAGATCACGAACGTCGCCACCATCTTGGTTGTTTTCAACGAAGAGCTGAATGTTGTTGACATTTTGAAATTTCACATATTTCAAGTGTTGGAGTTCCGGCTCTGAAAAGCGCTATTGAAAACAGATACAGGAGAAAATCGATAAATTCAAGAAACCACCCAAACGCTTTTAAACACGATAAAAAAATGAAACCCATACCGCTTTGAGCTTTTTCGCTAAACTCAAGTACTTGAAGCGCCTCAACTGAACTCGCTCCATCAAAGTCCAAAGTTTTTGGAAGGTTTGAGAAGACTCGCACTGATTTTGGTGTTCTCCCATCGGTACCCTCAAAAGGAAATAGGCTGAAAACAAGATATAACAGCAGAAAATTGGAAAAAATCAGCATACTTTTATCATGATGGAATGGATTTTAACAGGCTGATTGAATGGAAAAGATATGATTAGTTGCTCATCACAGTCCGATCTCAATACATTCGTACCTGAACAAATGCTGTTACGTCTCCAATCTCCTGTAGTGAGCCCGTTTCGTAATCCAATAATGCACAACAACTGTTAAACACTGCGTTATAAAATCAAGTAGATTTCTCTGTGGATTTGAGAAACTGAAAAATGGGTGCACCCAGATTCATTTATACCCAGGGTAGAGCGAACCGTTGCGCCGATTTCCGGCGAAGCCACGACTACTCCCTAATGGACTGAATTTTCGAAAAAAAAATTACGCCCCCCCCCTAGACGAATATACATCAAAATTGTATTCAGCACACCGAATAACACCTGGAGAGAAATTTTGACTGAAATCTGATACTTTGCGTAAATTACCGTATACCTACGTAAAGTAGAATTTCATGACAGCCTCTGCAGACACACCTGTTCTCGCGCTACAATCTTACTATCAGACAGCGACTATTACTAAACTCTGTTTATGACGGAGTGCAAAAACTCATAGTCCGCTGATCCTCTACTGGCCCTCTGCTACGGTAATCGACACCTTCTCCGTCGACTTTCGGTATCGGCGGGGTGGTGGCCATCGTGTATCAACACACCCGAGGAGGCGGGAGAAACGGGGGAGGAGCGAGGCTCCTGATTGGACGCAATACGGGCTAGTTCCGCGTTGCGTCCAATCAGGAACCTCGCTCCTCCCCCGTTTCTCCCGCCTCCTCGGGGGTGTTGATACACGATGGCCACCACCCGTATCGGCGGCCTTGTAAGCGATCGATACGTCACTGCCGTCACTTACGAGGTGGACCGCGGAGACTGTGAATGGTGGCAGTGTCGCATCGATTGCTTATGGGTTCGCTGATTCATACAGGAGTTGGCGGAGAACGCGTCGATTACCGTAGTAGAGGGCCGGTAGAGGACTAAAGCAGGACCATGCGTCTGTGAACTCCAGTATAAACAGAGTGTACCTCATTTTAGCTTACCAAGTGGTTTAGGAAAAAATACTTTTTTCTCCAAAGATTTTTCGAGCCCCACCAAAATTTCATTTTTCTTCGAAAAATTTCTCAAATTTCTACGACCCCCGTAGCGCCGACTCCCAACCCAGCTCAACCCTGTTTATGCCCGAACAAGTAAGGAATTGGCATAGAGAATCGCAAATTTTAGAGAATTCAAACTCGTATTGAGGACATAGAAACGAGACAAAGAAATACTCTAACTAAGCTAATTATTCACCAAAAATCCAGCGGATTTCATTTCGGGCTACGGATACTACAACCCTGCGATCGTAGGAAAAGCTCTGGATTGGAAACAAGTGGTTCCAAAGTTAGTATAAAACACTTTCAAACAAATACTTATCAGACATGGTCCCTGGCACATTATCTCTTTTTCTTCTTCTTTGCAGCCACTGAGAGGGTTTCGTCACAGGTTGAGGAACTGGGCGAACAGCACTGGATTCGCCCACAAGTCTATTGTACTGAGCGTTGTTGGCTTCTTCGGACAATCAAATAGGTTAGTGTCGTGGCCTTGGTTTCCACAGTCCGGGCATACGTCAGGCTAGCTATTGTCAATTCTGTGCAGGTAAGACAAAAGCAATGGAGAATGTCCGCAGCGTAACGAACCGAGGATACACCTGGCGCGCCTACCAAGCTCGGACTCGGTATCACATACCCTAGGTGGCACATCACCGAGAATAGGGTTGACAGCCGCTTTGGCGAGATGATCCTTCACGAACTGGGTGTGCTCCGCGCGCAAGAGACGAAGCCGTTCTTGATTCGAGCCGGTCCATCTCTGTACATTCACTTTGTTCGGAGCATCGGCAAACGGTACTCTGATCGATCTCTCTCTTACGGGATTTAATAGTCTTCTCAAGGGATGAGTAGGCTGCTTAAAGACATTAATGAACATCTGCTAAGACTGGAGCTGGCAATGCTCTTTCACTGGCAAGATGCGGGCCTCGGCGCGAAGGTGCTCAATCCGAGAGCTTTTTGCACACCCGGTGGGGATTCGAAGTGCAGCATTCTGAACTCGCTGCATCTTAGTCCAGTAACTCTCCGACACGATGTGCTGCCAGACAGGTGCAACATACTCCAATGCAGGCCGCAGAATAGCTCGATAAGTCGTGCTGCCAAGATGTCGTACATTCATGCCGTAGCAGTGTGGAGGAAAGAGGAACACATCTGTGCAAACCGACGTCACCCCCTCTACGAAGAGGGTTTTTGTCATGGGAGAGGAGCTAGCCGGCCGCGTTTCTCCTTCGGATTCTCCTGGTAAGGGCCGGCGTGGAGAGGAATCCTGGACCCGCTCAAAAGTACCTATGCGCCACGTGCGGCAAGGATGTCACCTGGAGAGATACCAGCGTCCAGTGCTTCGGATGCCAAAGGTGGGTGCATCTCTCTTGTTCGGGTCTCAGTTCTGTGAGGCATCATAACTCTGCTTTTCGCTGTGTTTTATGCTCTTCACCTACCAACTCTGATTCCTTTTCCTCAAATCGCCCCCTTTCCATTGTACATATCAATCTCAACGGCCTTCGTGCCAAACTTCCTGAGCTCTCTCTCTTCGCACGCACTTACCATCCAGACGTGATCATGGTTCAAGTAACCAAGCTCTCTCCATCCCCTACCCGTCCTCATCCTTTTATCCCGGGCTACACTGCCTTCCATGCTCCAAGGTCAGCTCTTGGCGGAGGAGTTTCAACCATTGTTTTATCTTCTCTCCCCTCCCACTTCATACTTAACACCCCCATGGATGGTACTCTCGAGTACCTTCCAATCCATCTCCCTCTTAAAACACCTCTTTTTCTGACGCTAGAGGAAATGACGTCGAAGAATGGGCAGAGGAGTGTGACCTGGTCAGCTTAAGCGATGATCAGCCCACTCGTCTCCCTGCCAACGGCCGATCTTCTAGCCCGGACATATCTCTTGTCTCGTCCAAACTCTCTAACTCTTGCTCATGGTCCACCTCAACTACTTTGCCAAGTGACCATGCCCCCGTCTTTATCCATTCGATCTCTCCAATTCTCTGGCTCCCTATTCTGGTGTTCGTCAACGTTCTTATCTTAATTTAGGTCGAGCAGACTGGAGCCTGTTCGGTGAAGTTGCGCTTCGCCTGTCGGCAAATTACCCGTGGAATGGCGACGTGCACCAGAAAGAGTGCCATTTATCTGACGCAATCCGCAGAGCCATGAAAGCGGCTATTATTGTCGACCGCGTCAAGACGTTCTATCCAAATGTCACAAGGGAGATCCTCGATAAGATCAGGACAAGAGATGCCAAGAGAGCGGTCAACCATCCGGACCCCGTCGTTGCTGAACTTGACGATGAGATCAAAAACGATCTAGACAGGCACAAGAAAGAAGAGTGGGAAAAGTTCACCGGGCACTTGGATTCCAAGACGGAAGCTCTCGGGTAAGAGCTCGCCTGCTACCATCTCCACAATCGAATTCGACAACGGTGTATTCAAATCAGAAAAAGAAGCCGCTTATGCGCTCGGGAGAAGTTTTTTCATCACCAGTGCAAAGCGTGGTCCGCAGAATAGAGTGACTGTACAAGAGCTGTGCCGCCTCCCGCTTATGAGCACGGCCGAAGCGTTCACTACGACGCAAGTTGAGAAGGTTATATAAAGGATATACGGAATTCAAAAGCGGTTGGTCCAGACAGGATATGTCCTGCTGTCTTGAAAAAGATACCGAATGAAATCTTTCCACTTCTCACTGATTTGATAAACACCTCGTTCAGATCGTGCACCATCCCGCAGAATTAGAAGACAGCTAACGTTAAGCCGCTGCCCAAGCCGGGGAAACCTCAGGCTTCAGTCAAGGGATACAGACCCATTAGCTTGCTGTCCACGTTCGCAAAAGTCGCCGAAAAACTGATCGTAAAGGACTTGGCGGAGCACAATGAGAAACGAGTGATTCAGCATGGATTAAGAAAGCTGCATTACACCACGACAGCTTTGCTGGAAATCACTAGCTTTGCCATTGATGGGTTCAACTCCAAGAAGCCACAAATAACTGTAGCTGTCGCCTTGGATCTCACTAAGGCTTTCGACACAGTGAACCTTGGAGTCTTGTCAATCAACCTACTGGATTCTTCGAAACCGCCGTGGCAAAACCGCTAGATAGCGGCATTCACTAAGGGAAGACGAGCAAGAGTTATGTTCCAGAACCACGTTTCGAATATTATTCCTATTGCAGCTGGAGTCCCACAGGGCTGCGTTTTATCGCCTGCCCTCTTCAGTCTGTAACTCGAAGACATGCCCGTCCCTCCCCAGGATATCAAGGTGGTCGCCTATGCCGATGGTATGGCATTAATGTGTCGGGATCGGGGTATACATGTCGCCGCCTCCAAGATCAATGAGTACGTGGTCACACTGAAAAGCTTTTCCGCCCGCAAAATGCCAAAGATCTCTGCATCCAAATCGTCAGTATCCGTCCTCACAACGGATCCATCAGAGCACAGCGCCCACCCGCATGTCGAGTGGGATGGAGATCGATTACTCGCTTTCCCAAACTGCTCGGTCTGGTGCTCGATCCATCGCTCAAGTTTCATAAGAGCACCGAGCAGAAGCAGGCCGTCGTCAAAGCGAAGCTTAATATGTTCAGAGCCCTGAGCGGTACATCATGGGGCACAAGCAAGGAAACTATTATCAGGACATACAAGGCCATACATCAGCCCGCTCTAGAGTACGCTGCACCGGTGTGGCAGCACTTGGTATCAGAAACCTCCTGGACCAAGATGCAGCGGATACAGAATGCCGCACTTCGTACAGCTACCGGATGTGCAAGAAGTTCCCCAGTCGAGCACTTGCATGCGGAGACACGATTATTAAAAGTAAAGGAGCACTGTCAGTTCCAGGCCCAACAATTTTTCATCAATATCATGAAGCAATTCAACCACCCCTCATGGAGAGTGCTAAATCCCGTCAGGGAGAGAGACATCAGAAAGCCATTCGCTGATGCTCCAAGCAAAGTCAATCAGCAAAGATGGCACGATTCACAGCAAGAACGACTCCGTCTGTTGCGCGAGGAGCACACACAGTTCGTACGGTGTCACCTGGAAAAGGCTGCGGTAAGTCCCATCCTGGGACTGGTGCCGCCCCGGGTTTGCACATCCGAGTCTCAACTCGGAAGGAGGGCCGCTGCCGAGATGTTGTACGTTCGTGCCGTGGCAGTGTGGAGGAAAGAAGGTTGCCTCCGTGCAAACCGACGTCAACCCTCCGAGAAGAGGGTTTTTTGTCATGGGAGAGGTGCTGGTTGGCCGCAGCTCTCCTGAGGATTTTACTACAGAAGGCCGGCGTCGAGAGGAATCCTGGTCCAGCGCAGAAGGACCTATGCGCGACGTGCGGCAAGGATGTTAACTGCAGACTTACCAGCGTCCAGTGCTTCGGATGCCAAAGGTGGGTGCATCTCTCCTGTTCGGGCCTCAGTTCTGTGTTTCATCATGACTCATCCTTTCGTTGTGTTCCATGCTCTGCCCCCAGCAACTCTGATTCCTAAATTACCAACCGCCCCCTCTCCATTGTTCACATTAATCTCAACGGCCTTCGCACCAAATTATCTGAACTCTCTCTATTCGCACGTTCTCATCACGCGGATGTTATCATAGTTCAAGAAACCAAGCTCTCTGCATCTAGCACTTATCGCCAACCAAGCATTCCGGGCTACACCGCCTATCACATGCCAAGGTCAGCTCTTGGGGGCAGAGTGTCTACTTTCGTGCAGTCTGCTCTACCTTCTCATATTATTCCTGATACTCCTAAGGACGGTACTCTTGAGTACGTCCCTGTCCACCTCCCCCTCAAAACCCCTTTATCTCTATTTAAAGGCAGTGTTCACGATAAAAATCCCTTTTCTGTTTTTTCGCCTATGTTGAAAACGGTCCCATTCTGATTCCAATGATGTCTCTGGAATCGTGCAAGACCCCCTGGAAACAAAGTTATGGCCACTCAAAATTCAGCTTGGGAAGCATTGTGGACGTGTTGTCCGAGGCTTGTAACTCTCGTTTTTTGCAGCCGATGTGTGCGAGCTAACCCGAGTCAAGAGAGACGTTAAGAATTAAGGGAAGAACGGGGCTTTTGATCGGAAACCATCGCTCATTTAACCACGAATTCAAGGAAACTGTTATAGGACGTGGGCGGAGTGGCCCAATGGGTTGGCTGGCCCACGAGATTTTCACCCACTTACCGGCCGTTTTCCGCCGCACTTCCGTTCTTAATCTTCTTAGAGGGACCCAAAGCTTACGTTTTGGCAAAAAAAACGTACAACTTTTTCTTCGTGAACACTGCCTTTAACATCTATATTCCCCCTGTAACATCTTTATAATCCTATACCTCTCCTTAAGCAGTTGCACGACTGCTCACTCTCTCCCTCAGCTGTCTTTGCGGGTGACTTCAATGCTCACACGTTCTGTTCTGCTCTTGACTCTGACGCCAGAGGGGATGACGTCGAGGAATGGGCTGAGGAGTGCGATCTGGTTATCCTCAATGATGACCAGCCCACTCGTCTCCCTGCCAACGGCCGACCTTCTAGCCCAGATATCTCTCTTGTGTCATCCAATCTTTCTAATGCTTGCACGTGGTCCACATCCACAACTCTCTCCAGTGATCACATTCCCGTCTTTGTCTATATTGATCTCTCTGACTCTCTTGCCCCTTACTGTGGTTTTCGTCATCGTACTTATCTTAATTTAGGCCTAGCAGACTGGACCCTGTTCAGAGATGTTGCTTTCCGCCATGCGGTCGACTACCCATGGAATGGTGATGTCCATCAGAAAGAACGTCATTTAATAAATGCCATCAGCAAGGCCATGAAAGCAGCCATTCCTGAGGGTCGTGTCAAGACATTTTTTTCCAAATGTCAGCAGGGAAATACTGCAGAAAATAAGAACCAGAGATGAGAAGAGAGCCGCTGATCATCTAGACCCGGACATATCTGTGCTGGATAATGAGATCAAGGAGGACCTGGACAAGAACAAGAAGGAGCGCTGGGAGAAGTTCACTGAAAAGCTGAATTTCAAGGCTGACGGAACTACAACGTGGAAAGTGTTGGGGAAAATTTTCGGCAAATCCGCTCCCTCGATGAGCTCCGCTATTGAGTTCGAGGAGAACGTCTTCAAATCAGGGAAAGCGGCTGCTTATGCGCTCGGCAAGAAATTCTTCATCACACGTGCCAAGCGAGGCGTGCAAAACAGAGTCACGGTTAGAGAACTGAGCCGGTTGCCGCTCATGAACGCTTCTGAGGCCTTTACTCTCACCCAAGTAGAGAAGGATATCAAACAAATGCGGAATTCGAAGGCTATCGGACCTGACGGTATCTCCCCAGCCATCCTGAAGAAGCTTCCCATGGAACTTCTACCGATGCTTGCAGATATCATTAACACTTCTTTCCGGACCTGCATTCTACCCCAAGCTTGGAAGACAGCTAATGTGATACCGTTGCCAAAGCCAGGCAAGTCCCAAAGTACGGCAAAAGGCTTTCGACCTATTAGCCTTTTATCTCCCGTCGCCAAATTAGCTGAAAAGTTGATCGTGAGGGACCTCGCTGATCAAAATGAGCGACAGCAGCATCAGCATGGGTTCAGGAAACTTCACTCTACTACTACTTCCCTACTGGAGATCGTGAGCTTTGCGGTCGACGGATTCAACATAAAGAAGCCCCTGAGAACGGTGAGCGTCGCCCTTGACCTGAGCAAAGCATTTGACTCTGTTAACTTGGGACTGCTGTCCGAGAAACTGCTCAAGTCATCGCTACCACCATGGCAGAGGCGATGGATTGCAGCGTTCACGAAAGCCCGCCGGGCTAAGGTTAAGTTCCAGAATCACGTATCCGATAGCATTCCAATAGCAGCCGGTGTTCCGCAAGACGGAGTGTTGTCCCCTGCCCTATTCAGCCTGTATCTTGAGGATCGTCCCGAGCCACCACAGCATATAAAGATTGTTTTGTACGCCGACGACATCACCATCATGTGCCAGGAACATGACCTGCAAGTAGCCGCTAACAAGATCAGCGCCTATCTCGTCGAGTTGAAGCTTTTCCTCGATAATATGATGCTCACAGTCTCTGCTGCAAAGTCTTCTGTATCAGTGTTCACAACAAGCACCAAGGAACACAGTGCCCACCCAGATGTCAGATGGGATGGTAATCGTTGGCCAGCAGTAAGATTCCCTAAGCTGCTTGGTCTTATTCTCGATCCGTCACTGAAGTTCCACAAAAACGCGGAAAAGAAACAGACAGTCGTCAAGGCAAAGCTTAATATTCTGAGAGCTCTCGGAGGAACATCATGGTGAAGCAGCCGAGAGACTATACTGAGAACCTACAGAGCTATACTTCAGCCGGCTCTGGAATATGCGGCACCAGTAAAGGCAGCACCTGGTGTCAGACAGCTCCTGGAATAAGCTGCCGCGTGTACAGAATGCTGCGCTTAGGATTGCTACCGGTTGTACTAGGAGCTCCCCAATAGAACATCTTCCCGCGGAGGCCTGCATATTGCCAGTCAAGGAGCATTGTGAACTCCAGGCACAGCAGATGTATATTAATGTTCTGAGACAGCCGAATCATCCGGCAAAGAGAATTATGAAGCCCATTAGAGAGAGGTCGATTAGGACGCCGTTCGCAGATGCTCCTCGTAAAGTTGATGTACAGAGATGGGCCGACTCCAACATGGAAAGGCTTCGTCTTCTGCGTGAGGAGCACACCCAGTTTGTTCGAGGATATCTGGAGAAGGCGGCTGTGAACACTATTTTAGGAGCAGTGCCGCCTCGGGTTTGCGAGTCCAAGTCTCAACTCGGCAGGCGAGCCAGATGTGCTCTCGCCTCGCTGCGATGTGGTCACTCTATTCTGCTATTGTCTTACGCCAACAAGATCGACAGCAGCCGACCAGACGCATGCCCGGATTGTGGTGCTTCCGGACACGACACGACGAACTTGTTCATGTGCCCGAAGAGACCTACCTCCTTAACAACAATGGACCTCTGGACGAATCCTGTGAAGGCCGCCCAGTTCCTCAACCTATGACAAAAACCACTTTGAGGCTGCAGAAGAAGAGGAAGGAGGACCAGATCACGCTGACATCGCTGCGCTCGGGTCACTCTACTATGCTTATGGCCTACGTCAGCAAGATTAACAGCAGCAAATCGGAGGTTTTCCCGGACTGTGGATGCCACAGCCACGATACGGCACATTTGTTTAAGTGTCCAGAGACCAACCACGCTGACCACAATGGACTCATGGACGAATCCATTACTGGTCGCCCAGTTCCTCAACCTATGACAGAACCCTCGACGTGGCTGCAAAGAAAAAGAAGAAGATATGTCGTCAAGATTGTTTCTCTGCTGCAACCCCAGGACGTTCCTCCTAGAGCTCTCAACACGTTGAGCTTTGCCATGATAATTGCCTGCTTCTGTTCAGATTTTTGTGAAACTTCAGCGACGGGTCCAAAACGAGGCCCAGCAGTTTGGGAAATTTCGCTGAAGGCAAGAGGTTACCATCCCACCTGACAACAGGTTGGGCGCTGTGTTCCTTTGGGTCAGATGTGAATACCGAAACAGAAGACTCTGCAGCGGGAACTGTGAGCATCATACAATCGAGAAAATTTTTAAGCTCGTCGAGGTAGTCGCTGATCTTGTTTGCGGGTACCTGTATGTCGCGGTTTCGGCACATAATGGTGATATCGTCGGCATACGCAACAATTTTTATATCTTCAGGAGGCTCGGGTAGGTCTTCAATATACAGGCTGAAGAGGGCAGGTGACAAAACTCCACCCTGCGGGACTCCGGCTGCTTTGGGTATACCATCGGAAACGTGATTCTGGAATAGCACTTTGGCCCGACGACCTTTCGTAAACGCTGCAATAAAACGGTTCTCCCACGGTTGTAGCGAGGAGTTTAATAGTTTTTCGGACAAGAGTCCTAGATTAACAGAATCAAATGCTTTAGTTAGGTCGAGAGCAACGGCCACTGTTCTAAGAGGCTTTTTGGTGTTGAGCCCATCGACCGCTTGGCTGACAATCTCCAGAAGGGCAGTGGTGGTGGAGTGAAGCTTTCTAAACCCGTGTTGATGTTGCTGTGCCTCATTCCGCTCTGCAAGGTCCCTTACGATTAGCTTTTCGGTTATTTTCGCGATCGGTGATAGCAGGCTAACTCGGCGATAGCCTTTTGCCGTGCTTTGCGATTTGCCTGGCTTAGGCAGGGGTATCACATTGGCGGTCTTCCATGCTTGGGGTAGAATGCAGGTCCGGAAAGAAGTGTTTATGATATCTGCCATCATCGGTAGAAGTTCCGTGGAAAGCTTCTTCAGGATGGCTGCGGAAATACCATCAGGTCCGAGAGCCTTCGAATACCGCATTTCCTTGAAGGCAGTGTTCACGATGATTTTCGTTCCCGAGTTTCTCACATAAAACAAAGCGTTGGTCTCCAATTGTTACCAAAAATTACGAAGAAACGGCGAGAAACGCATTAAAACGTCGTATTTCAGTGACATTATTCTATAACATTGACTAGTTGTCCGGCTGGATGAACATGTTCATGGTGGTTGTCGCCGGTGGAAAATTGGGTCAATCGAAAATAGAAGAATATTTTATGCAAAGCAGGATTAGCTAGGGCCCTAAAGAAAGGACGGAGCAATAGAGAGTAGAGAATTGCAAAGGAAGGGTCCACAAAAGATTTCGTTGTCACAACAAACACTTTCTGTGATACTTAAGAGGCGGGGTGATACCTAAACGCATTGGTCACGATGAGAAACGTTATCGAAAAACTACAAAAATCAGCTTACAAGGGAACCACAATAAGTCATAGTGACCATTCCAAATGAAATGTACTTTTCTAGAACCATTTTCGGACGAAAAGTCCGAATATGCCCATCGGTGCTGCCTAGACCCACTATGAAAAAAGTTATAGACATTTTTTCTCTGATTTTCGTACCTACTGTACCCTCCAAAAAGCTCATTATTTTTAGGAAAATCCGGAAACGGACCTCAAAATCGTGTTCAGCGCCTGAAACTACCCCACTAGGCAAAGTCAGGTTGAAGGAACATTTTCCAAACTTTGCGCAGACTAACAGCGTTTTGGACTTGTAGGGATTTTCGGTTGGGCGTTTATTTATACCAAGTAGGGATTTTCGGTTGGGCGTTTATTTATACCAATCAAAGGGCTCTTGAAGCGTTTTAGAAAATTATTCCAGATTTGACTAAAAGCTCGCTTTGGGGGGTTATTTGGGGCGCTGATCACGAATCTGAGGCTCATTTATCGATTTTCCGAAGTTTTCGACTGTATTCGTTCACATATTCCCATCGGGGGAGAATTTGATGGCAAATCGCGACTTTTCACGATTTCCGGAATGTGACGACAGATGTGGCTTAAATCGTTCTTCTGGGGGTTATTTGGAGTGCTGAACACGAATCTGATGTCGGTTTATCGATTTTTGGCAGCTTACGGTAGATTACGGTGGGTATACGGTAGTTTGGTCAAAGTCTCAGATTTGTCTCAAAGTTTCTATGTGGGGGTTATTTGGGGTGCTGAATACGAATTTGATGTCCATTTGTCGATTATCGGAATATTGAGGTAGGTTTTGTCTCCTGAATGGCATGTTAAAGACCGTAACCTACAGTAGATCCTAAAATTTGGGCAAACAACCATCATAATCCCAGATTACCCCTACATACATGTTTTTAGCGGAATCAGGAGAAAAATTCAAAAACACCCTAAAAATTCCATGGGGGGTACCCTTACCTTGCCGCAAAGGTAAAAAAAACGCTCATAACTTTTTTCAGAGTGGGTCTAGGCAGCTGCCATGGGCATATTCGGACTTTTCGTCCGAAAACGGTTCTAGAAAAGTACATTTCATTTGGAATGGTCACTATGACTTATTGTGGTTCCCTTGTTAGATATAAAACAGCCTAAAGACTATGAAGGTAGCGCGGTGAAAAACGGGCTAGAATTAGAGTTATTAAAACCCTGAATTTCCAGTTCATGCACATGTGCACAGAAAGATCGCAGTCTCATACCGACCAGCCAAAAATCATCGACATTCAGAGGAAGAAGTAAATGCAAATTTACCTAATAAAAAGAGCAACGAAAGAAAGCACTCCGGTGAATGTTTTTGACTAGATATGCACATAAATCCAAAAGTTCATTGATTGAAATTCAAGTTCAAGCCAGCTGATGTTCATGATATTAGAGATCATCGATGCCGATGATGTGGGGTAGACTCGTCCACCATCAAAAGACAAGAAAGTTCAGGCTTCGAATTTGGCCCAGAACAGCGTTTTTTTCGCGATTTTTTCTCATAGGTCCTACTACTCGAGATCCAAAAAAGCGTTTAGAGAGGAAAAGAAGACGAGCATATTTGAGCGCGACCACTGCCTTTAAGGATTTCGTGTACTTCTGGTGCGTTTTTCTCAATTTCTACGTCATTTTAGTTCTACCCGGGGGCCAGTTAATCAATATAGCGAATAATCTCAAGATTGAAGATTATCGTGAACACTGCCTTTAATAGCCTTCTCCCCTTGAGTAGGAGTAAAGGCCTCAGTAGCGTTCATCAGCGGCAGACGGCTCGGTTCTCTGACCGTGACTCTGTTTTGTACGCCTCGCTTGGTACGTGTGATCAGAAAATTTTTGCCAAGAGCATATGCGGCAGCCTTTCCTGATTTGAAGACGCCGTTTTCGAACTCTGTGGTAGAGTTCAAGGAGGGGGCAGACTTGCCAGAAATCTTCCTCAATACTTTCCACGCCTTTGTTCCGTCGGCTTTAAAATTCAACTTTGCAGTGAGCTTCTCCCAACTGTCTTTCTTGTGCTTGTCCAGATCCCTTTTTATCTCTTCATCCAGCTTGGCCACTTCATGATCCAAGTGATTTTCAGCTCTCTTTTCATCTCTTGTTCTGATACTCTGTAGGATCTCCATGGTGACATTAGGGTGGGAACTTTTTGCACGTCCTTCAGGTATGGCCGCTTTCGTTGCCTTCTGGATCAGATATGAGACGCTCTTTCTGGTGCACATCGTCATTCCATGGATATTCAGCTGCCTGGCGGAGCGCAACCTCTCTGAACAGGACCCAGTCAGCAAGGCCTAAATTGAGATAAGATCGCTGACGAATACCAGTATAAGGGGCAAGAGTTTGAGAGGTCAATATGGAGGAAGACGGGGATGCGGTCGCTGGAGAGAGTTGTAGAAGTGGACCAGGTGCAAGCATTAGAAAGATTGCATGAAACGAGGGAGATGTCCGGGCTAGAAGGTCGGCGCTGCCGAGATGTCGTACGTTCGTGCCGTGGCAGTGTGGAGGAAAGAAGATCGCCTCCGTGCAAACCGACGTCATCCCCTCCACGAAGAGGGTTTTTGTCATGGGAGAGGTGCTGGCCGGCCGCGTCTCTCCTTCGGATTCTCCTGCTAAGGGCCGGCGTGGAAAGGAATCCTGGACCCGCTCAGAAGAAGAAGAAGTACCCATGTGCCACATGCGACGGAGACGTCACTTGGAATGGGACCAGCGTCCAATGGTTTGGATGCCAAAGGTGGGCGCACTTCTCTTGTTCGGGTCTCAGTTCTGCGAAGCATCATAACTCTTCTTTTCGTTGTGTTATATGCTCTTCACCTTCTAACTCTGATTCCTCCAACTCCAATCGCCCCTTTCCATTGTACATATCAATCTCAACGACCTTCGTGCCAAGCTTTCTCAGCTCTCTCTCTTTGCACGTACTTACCATCCAGACGTGATCATGGTTCAAGAAAACAAGCTCTTTCCATCCCCTACCCGTCCTCATCCTATCATCCCGGGCTATACTGTCTTCCATGCTCCAAGGTCAGCTCAGGCAGAGAAGTTTCAACCTTTGTTTTATCTTCTCTCCCCTCCCACCTCATACCCAACACCCTCATGGATGGTACTCTCGAGTACCTTCCAATCCATCTGCCTCTCAAAACACCTATTTCTCTCTTCAACATATATATTGCACCCACTACCTCATGCCCCTCATCTTACAATCATATTCCACTTCTTAAGCAGCTTTACGACTGCTCCCTCTCATCTACGATTGTTTTCGCGGGCGATGTCAACGCTCACACTTTTTGCTCGTCTCTTGGCTCTGATGCTAGAGGAAATGACGTCGAAGAATGGGCAGAGGAGTGTGACCTGGTCATCTTAAACGATGATCAGCCCACTCGTCTCCCTACCAACGGCCGATCCTCCAGCCCAGACATTTCTCTAGTCTCGTCCAATCTCTCTAACTCTTGCTCATGGTCCACCTCAACCACTCTGTCAAGTGACCATGTCCCCGTCTTTATCCATATCGATCTCTCCAACTCTCTCGCTCTCTATTCTGGTGTTCGTCAACATTCTTATCTTAATTTAGGCCGAGCAGACTGGCGCCTGCTCAGTGAGGTTGCACTACACTTAGTGGCCGATTACCCGTGGAATGGCGACGTGCACCAAAAAGAGTGCCATTTATCTGACGCGATCCGCGGAGCCATGAAAGCGGCTATTCCTGTCGGCCGCGTTAAGACGTTCTATCCAAATGTCACAAGGGAGATCCTCGATAAGATCAGGACAAGAGATGCCTGGAGAGCGGTCAAACATCTGGACCCCGTCGTTGCTGAACTTGACGATGAGATCAAAAAGGATCTAGACAGGCACAAGAAAAAAGAGTGGGAAAAGTTCACTGGACAGTTGGATTTCAAGACGGACTGTGCAGCTACCTGGAAGGTTTTAAGGACGCTCTCGGATAAGAGCTCGCCTGCCACCGTCTCCACAATAGAATTTGACAGTGGCGTATTCAAATCAGGAAAGGAAGCCGCTTGTGCGCTCGGTGAAAGTTTTTTCATCACCAGTGCAAAGCGTGGTCCGCAGAACAGAGTGACTGTACGAGAGCTGTGCCGCCTCCCGCTTATGAGCACGGCCGAAGCGTTCACTACGACGCAAGTCGAGAAGGTTATAAAGGATATGCGGAACTCTAAAGCTGTTGGTCCCGACGGAATATGCCCTGCTGTCTTGAAGAAGATGCCGACTGAAATCCTTCCGCTTCTCACTGAATTGATAAACACCTCGTTCAGGTCGTGCACTATCCCGCAGAATTGGAAAACAGCTAACGTCGTGCCGCTACCCAAGCCTGGCAAGCCCCAAGCTTCAGTAAAGGGATATCGCCCCATTAGTTTGCTGTGCTCTTTTGCTTAAGTAGCCGAAAAACTGATCGTAAAGGACCTTGCAGAGCATAATGACAACCAGGTGTTTCAGCACGGATTCAGAAAGCTGCATTCCACCACGACAGCTCTGCTGGAAATTACAAGCTTTGCCATCGATGGGTTCAATGCCGAGAAGCCACAGAGAACTGTGGCTGTTGCCTTCACTCACTCACTCACTCATCCCATTAGCTGGCGGCTGGCGGAGCGGGATGACCTCTCAACCAGTGCACTGCTGTAGGTGCCATAGGAGCTCCAGTGGCCTGAACGATACGCTTCCATTCAGAACGATTAGCCGCAATCATTTTAGCGTTAACGATACTGCACCGTTGAGATTTCAGATCAGCTTCGACTTGCTTCACCCACGTCTTCTTCGGGGCAGTTCTCTCGACCTTCCATAGTTTTGGACGTTTTCTCCATAGCAAGCTGTGCGGTAGCCTTGGTAGCAAGGCTGTTGCCTTAGATCTCACAAAGGCATTTGACACAGTAAACCATGGAGTTCTGTCAAGCAACTTACTGGAATCATCAATACCGCCGTGGCAGAAACGCTGGATATCGGCATTCATCAAGGGCAGACGAGCCAGAGTTATGTTCCAGAACCATGTCTCCAATAGTATTCCTATAGCAGCTGGAGTTCCGCAGGGCGGTGTCCTATCGCCAGCCCTCTTCAGTCTGTACCTCGAGGATATGCCTGAGCCGCCACAGGATATCAAGGTTGTCGCGTATGCAGATGACATTACTATCATGTGTCGAGATCGTAACATACAGGTGGCCGACAATAAGATCAATGAAAACTTGATTACACTAAAGATCTTTTTCGACGAGAAGATGCTAAAGATCTCTGCATCCAAGTCGTCAGTATCCGTTCTCACAACGGATCCTTCCGAGCACAGCGCTCATCCGGACGTAAAGTGGGATAGAGACCGTCTACCTGCTGCACGATGTCCAAAACTGCTCGGTCTTGTGCTCGATCCGTCGCTCAAGTTTCATAAAAATACCGAGCAGAAGCAGGCTGTCGTTAAAGTCAAGCTCAATGCACTCAGGGCCCTGGGCGGTACCTCATGGGGAAGCAGCAAGGAAACTATACTCACTACGTATAAGGCGATCCTCCAGCCTGCACTGGAGTACGCCGCACCGGTTTGGCAGCATATAGTCTCAGACTCCTCTTGGATGAAGATGCAACGAGTACAGAATACCGCTCTTCGCATCGCCACCGGTTGTGCCAGGAGTTCCCCAGTCGAGCACCTGCATGCCGAAACACGTTTACTGCCAGTGAAGGAGCACTGTCAGCTGCAAGCTCAACAATTCCGTATCAACATTATAAAGCAACCAAATCATCCGTCGTGGAGAGTGCTAAACCCCGTTAGAGAGAGAAATATAAGAAAGCCATTCGCCGATGCTCCAAACAAAGTCAATTTGCAAAGATGGCACGACTCACAGCAAGAACGACTCCGTCTTTTGCGCGAGGAGCACACCAAGTTCGTACGGTGTCATCTTGAAAAGGCGGCGGTGAATACTATACTAGGAGAAGTACCGCCCCCAATCTGCAAATCCGAGACTCAACTCGGAAGAAGGGAGAGATGCACACTCGCATCGCTGCGCTGCGGTCGCTCGACAAAGCTCATGTCCTACGTCAGCAAGATTGACAGCAGCAAATCTGATGTTTGTCCGGACTGCGGTACTATCGGCCATGATACAGTATGTACATCTATTTAACTGTCCGGTGAGACCTACCACGCTGACAACAATGGATCTATGGACGGATCCACTACTGGTCGCCCAGTTTCTACGCCTAAGACAAAACCCTCGATGTGGCTGCAAAGAAGAAGAAGAAGAAGGTCGGCCGTAGGCAGGGAGACAAGTAGGCTGATCATCGTTGAGGACAACCAGATCACACTCCTCGGCCCATTCTTCGTCGTCTTCCCCTCTAGCGTCGGACTCAAGCGCAGAACAGAACAATGGAGAGGGGGGAAAGGGTTGGTGAATGAGGAATCAGAGTTGCTGGGGGCGGAGCACAGAACACAACGGAAGGATGAGTCTTGATGCCTCACAGAACTAACACCTGAACAGGAGAAGTGCACCTAGCTTTGGCATTCAAGGAATTGGACGCTATTCCCATTCCAGGTGACCTTCTTGCTGCAGGTGGCACATAGATACTTCTGCACAGGTCCAGGATTGCTCTCGACGTCAGCCCTTTGTAGTCGAATCTTCAAGAGAGCTGGGGCCAGAAAGCATCTCTCCCAGGAAAAAAACCCTCTCGGTGAAGGGAGTGATGTCGGTTTGCACGGAGTTGGTCTTGCTTCCTCCACACGGCCACAGGACGAACTTACGACATCTCGGCAGCCACATTATCTCTGAGGGAAAGAGCACTTGGGAAAGAACGTCAGAAAATAAGTCGGATAGGCGGCCACAGCAAAATGAGATCCTTTTTTCACCCCTAATTTTATACACATTGGCAGAAGACATTCAAGACACGATAATCTCCTAACATTAAAGTCCACAATCGGAGACTCTACAATTCCCTTTTTCGACCTTAAGTTCCCGATATTTTCTCTCATCTAGCTGCATCCGCAACCCTTCCTGTTGGCTTACAGGAAAGTTGTAGCCCAATGAGAGGGTCATCTTTACAAGGACTTCATCCTAATAGGAAATAATACTGGATTGGTTCGGAGACGACTAAACCTCTCTGATGGTTTCTACGAAATCAAATACGAAACCTGGTTCAGCACCGCAAAACTCTGAAAGGCGGAACTTGTAACTAAACAATACGAAGAAAACAAAATATTGGGCTTATACATTTAGTACATAGAAATGTATTTATGAACGAACCTTCAAGCAAACCAGCTAATGGTGTGTTATCGTCCCCATTGAGACACTCCATTTGCTTCTTGTCAATTAGACTTGTGATGTCTGCTTGCCCAGGCACGTCTCCTGCTGGCTGCGTGTCTGCCCACTTTTGAACCATCGCTTCCAAGCCAGCCGTATTGGCGCCACGAAGTGAATCCACCTTGGTCCTGCACAATAAAATAATATGAGGATGCAAGCAGAGGAACAAACCGCGGAACTTATGACTCCTTGGCAAGAGCGTGCGCGGAAAAAGAAATCTGCTACAATTTCGTCTTTCCAAAGCCAATTATTCTCAGCTATACCTCCCAGAAGTCAGTTATAAAACCTGTATCCCAAATCATCATATACCGTCTCTGCTGATCCGCTGTCTACTCAACCGTGCCGGAATCAAAGCAACTCCTGGACCCCCTCGCCGTATTCGAAGGCCCTGCACCCACAGTGGTAATTCTGTCGCAACTGAGAGCGTCCAATGTATCCAGTTAAGAAAATGGACCCACGTTAGACAATGCTCCGGCCTCTAGTCCTTTCAAGGTTACGTACATATGCCCTAACTGAAGTACCAGGTCAGCACAACAATCTCAGTCCATCTATTCCGACTCTCTAGATGTAATTCAATGAAAAAAAGAGAGAGGTATAAGAAAGACGTTTGCTGATACTCCCACGGAAATTAATATGCAGAGATGGACTAACGCACAACAAGAACGCCTCCGTCTCTTACGTGCCGAGCATACCCAATTCGTCAAGGATCACTTATGCAAGGCCGCCGTAAACTCCATTCTCGGAGTCGTGCCGCCTGAGGTCAGCGAAACCGAGATGGAACTCGGTAGGCGTGCCAGGTGCACCCTTGCCTCGTTGCGCTGCGGGCACTCCCCCATGCTTATGTCTTATTTACATAAGATCGATAGCAGCATACCTGACGAATGCCCGGATTGTGGTAATAAAGGGCATACTACCGCGCACCTTTTCAACTGCCCGATGAGACCGACATCGTTAACGACAATAGATCTTTGGACGAATCCTACGCTTGTGGCTCAGTTCCTCAATCTATGACAGGACCCTCTCTGTGGCTGCAGAAGAAGAAGAAGATATGCCTGAGCCTCCGCAGGATATCAAGGTCGTCGCGTATGCTGATGACAAAACAATCATGTGTCAAGATCGGGACTTACAGGTGGCCGCCAATAAGATCAACGAGTACCTGATAACACTGAAGAGCTTCTTCGACCGCGAGATGCTACGGATCTCTGCAGTCAAGTCGTCAGTGTCCGTTCTCACGACGGACCCATCCGAGCACAGCGCTCATCCGGATGTCGTGTGGGATGGAGACCGATTGCTTGCTGCTCGCTTTCAAAAGCTGCTCGGTCATGTGCTCGATCCGTCACTCAAGTTTCATAAGAATACAGAGCAGAAGCAGGCAGTCGTTAAAGCTAAGCTCAACGTTCTCAGGGTCCTGGGCGGCACTTCGTGGGGTAGCAGCAAGGAGACTATACTCACAACGTATAAGGCAATTTTTCAGCCCGCCCTAGAATACGCCGCACCGGTATGGCAGCATCTCGTCTCGGAATCCTCCTGGACAAAGATGCAATGAGTACAAAATGCCGCTCTCCGTATCGCCACCGGATGTGCAAGGACTTCCCCAGTCGAGCACCTGCATGCTGAGACTCGTCTATTAAAAGTGAAGGAGCAAGGTCAGCTCCAGGCCCCGCAATTCCGCATTAACATCGTCGTCACTCTCGCCCGGTCGTCACTCTCGCCCGGTCGTTTTCTGCTCACAGTACGTGCCAAAGCTATCGTGAACCTTTTGAATATGCCTCCGAAGTCAACACCAACACCGTCGTGGCTCGAGCCGATGCTCAAAAGGTGGGACGAGTATTTTCAGAGATTCGACAAGGTTTTTGAAGTATTCCTCAATATGCAAAATACTCAGAATACCATTCTCACTAAACTATTGAGGAAAGGCTCGCCATGGATGGAAAGAGCTCTCCCTCGAAGTCGGGACTTTATAGCACGGTGGTGAAGTTCAAATCAGACGCTGAGATTGCGGATGCAAAAGCGTGCCGAATCACGTGGGTAGGCGTAGAAGAGAAGAGCACGGAAGCAGCCACCCATGATTTTGACAAGGAGGCTATAAAGGAGGTCACCGAATCCTCGGGAGACGGTGACCTCATGAGAGAGTTTAGGAGTGGTAAGATAGAGCTCCACAGACATCCAAAAACCAAGACTGGTCGTGCAAATTCCCGACCCGGAATCATCAAAATTTATTTAGGAAGTCAACAGCTAAGAGACAGATTACTGGAACATATGAGGGCCGGCCGGCAATCCTTGACCAAGGATTTTGTACATTCCTACGCAAGAACTGATTACACAATGGAAGAGCTGCAGTATGATCGTGAGCTCCGAAGGAAAGCTGGAATTATGAACAAAAACGAAGGTAAATTACTGTACGTAGTTCGAGATCTGGCTATGCACAAACTCAAAAACCCGCGTGACCTGCCCACCGGAGACCCTGCTGCACGCAGCAATCAATCCCAGCCCTCTACATCCTCTCAGCCTCTCGAAGAAGAAATGCCAACACCGTCCACATCTAGTCGCTAGGGATCAAGACAGCCCAATTCGTTAAGCTCAGGGCCGTTTACACAACAAATCAGTCATTTCATAGCCCCTTCTAGTGTATCTCGTAAGTACTTATTAATTAATGCTTGCTCGATCGTGAACAAAATTCCTGATCTGAACTTCCTTTTACAACAGAAGCCAGATGCGGTTTTCATCACCGAAAGCTGGTGCAAACCTCACACTATTCATGACGCAATTTCATGTTTCGACTCCGCCCACAAAGTTTACCGTTGTGATCGAGCAGGCGATAGAATTGGTGGAGGAGTGTTGGCGTTGATTCATAGAGACGTTTCTCACTACATAATAACTCAGAAAAATTTTCTGGAATGATACAGGCAATAGGCATTGAACTCGAGACTATCTCAAACAAGATTTGCCTTATACTTGCATCGTAGCCCACCGTGTGCCACCAATGTTTTGCTCGATTTCATTGACTTTCGTCGCTCCTTCCTGCAAGACTGGCGCGGTCAAATAATAGTGCTCGGTGATTTCAATTTCCCGTTAATTGACTGGCATAAAATGATCCACAGAGGAAACGCATCTACTCCTTCATCCACATCCTTTACAAGGGAACCACAATAAGTCATAGTGACCATTCCAAATGAAAGATACTTTTCTAGAACCATTTTCGGACAAAAAGTCTAAATATGTCCATCGCAGCTGCCTAGACCCACTCTGAAAAAAGTTATGAGCGTTTTTTAAAGCTTCGCGGCAAGGTAAGGGTACCCCCATGGAATTTTTAGGGTGTTTTTAAATTTTTCTTCTGATTTTGCTAAAAACATGTATGTAGGGGTAATCTGGGGTGCTGAACACGAATCTGGGGTTTGCTTGCCCAAATTTTAAGGTTTACTGTAGGTTACGGTAGGTAACATGCCATTTAGGAGGCAAAACCTACCTCAATATTCCGATAATCGACAAATGAACATCAAATTCGTATTCAGCACCCCAAATAACCCCCACATAGGAACTTTGAGACAAATCTGAGACTTTGACCAAACTACCGTATGCCCACCGTAATCTACCGTAAGCTGCCAAAAATCGATAAACCGACATCAGATTCGTGTTCAGCACTCCAAATAACCCCCAGAAGAACGATTTAAGCCACATCTGTCGTCACATTCCGGAAATCGTGAAAAGTCGCGATTTGCCATCAAATTCCTCCCCCCGATGGGAATATGTGAACGAATACAGTCGAAAACTTCGGAAAATCGATAAATGAGCCTCAGATTCGTGATCAGCGCCCCAAATAACCCCCCAAAGCGAGCTTTTAGTCAAATCTGGAATATTTTTCTAAAACGCTTCAAGAGCCCTTTGATTGGTATAAATAAACGCCCAACCGAAAATCCCTACAAGTCCAAAACGCTGTTAGTCTGCGCAAAGTTTGGAAAATGTTCCTTCAACCTAACTTTACCTAGTGGGGTAGTTTTGGGCGCTGAACACGATTATGAGGTCCGTTTCCGGAGTTTCGTAAAAATAATGCGCTTTTTGGAGGGTACAATAGGTACGAAAATCAGAGAAAAAATGCCTATAACTTTTTTCAGAGTGGGTCTAGGCAGCTCTACCATGAGCATATTCGGACTTTTCGTCCGAAAATGGTTCTAGAAAAGTACTTCATTTAGAATCGTCACTATGACTTATTGTGGCTCCCTTGTTAGTTAATTCCTTGAGCTTGAAGCAGGTTGTTCATGAACCCACTCACGGGCTTAATATTCTGGACATTTTACTTACCTCTAAACAAGATATAGTAATAAATCAACATGTTGCCGCACCGTTTAGCACTTCTGATAACAACACCGTTACATCCGAAATTGTTGATCCTGTCGCAGTTCCCCTTAGCAGCCCCAGTTTCTCCAGAAATTTCTCAGAAGGGGATTATGATTCCATTGTTAAATCACTGACTCAGATTGACTGGGTATCGATCAACAACGCGTGCACGAGCGTTGATGACTTCTACTCCCAATTCACAAACATTTGCACTAGGTTGATAGAGAAATACGTTCCTCAAGTGAAACATTACCCTAAGCGAATACGTCTGCTAAATAGCAAAGTTAGTCGCCTAAACTGCAGTTGCTCCGCGAACAACCCAGAACTGGTCTCATGCTCTCGGAAACTCAAGCGTCTGCTCGCACGGTATCATTTGAAGAAAGAGGAAGGATTAGTGGCATGCAAAAACAAAAAACGTTTCTTCCGTTACTGTAGGAGAAAACTTAAGCTCAATGAGGGAATCCCCACCATGATTGCAGAAGGGTCCCGGGTTCGAGAAGACATTGGCAAATCGATTTTGTTCGGCAATTATTTCAAGTCACTTTATAAGAGATCACTAGGAACTGCTGCGTGTTTGCCTTCCTTGACAGAAAATCAGCTGAACTGGGTTCACATATCGAGCGAGATCGTTTATGGCACCCTTCGCAAGTTACCGAATAGAGTATCTACTTCACCCGACAATATTCCGTATGTCTTTCTCAAAAAAGCAGCTCTTGGGCTGTCATCTCCGTTGACCGTATTCTTCAACAAATGTTTACTCTGCGGACAGATCCCGAAAATTTGGAAAATGGGTTATGTCAGGCCAATTTTCAGAAAGGGATGTAAGTGCGATGTAAGAAATTACAGACCCATATGTCTTACCAGCTCAACAAGCAAGGTCATGGAACGCATAGTATGCAGAAAGTTGATGAGTTACCTCACAGAGAACAACTTGATCCGCAAACACCAGCACGGTTTTCTGAATAAAAAATCTACCCTTTCAGCGCTTTTATCGACGGTTCCGCTTTGGCATAGAGAGGTGGACAGGGAAAACTATGTTTCCGTCTGCTTCATCGACTATGCTAAAGCTTTTGATTCGGTATCTATTCCCCTTCTCATGAAAAAGCTCGCAGCTTACGGCATAAAAGGTCGCTTGCTAGAATTTCTACGATCCTTCCTTAGTGATAGATGGCAGTCAGTACTTGTTAACAGAGTCAGATCTGCCGCATACTCTACTCCCAGTGGAGTTCCACAGGGTACATGTTTAAGACCACTGCTATATATTTTGTTTATAAATGACCTGTTTGATTCGCTTCCTTCAGGATGTTTCTGTAGTGTTTACGCAGACGATTCAAAACTATACACGGTTAATGATTGCTCAAAACTTCAAGCTGTTATAGACGCGGTTGAGGGCTGGTCCAAAATGTGGTCTCTGGACATTTCTATTCAAAAAACGGCCGTAATGAAAATTGGCAGAAACCATCCGAACTTTTCCTTCACCATTGGAGGGTTAAACCTGAAGTGTGTTAACGAAATTCGGGATCTAGGAGTCATATACAGCGACAAACTTGATTTTGAGTGCTACATGAGAAAGCAAATCACAAGTGCTCGATCAACTTCAAACTTCATTTTCAGAGCTTTCAGAATTCGAAATCCCCGCATATTATTTCAGTTTTTTGTTCTATACGTGAGACCTCTTCTTGAATATTGCTCTCCTATTTGGTCGCCATACAAGAAAACTCTAATTGAGGAAATGGAGAGGGTACAAAAAAGTTTTACGTACCGCTGCTTTGTCCGGAAGGGCATTACTGGGCTAACCTATCAACAGCGCCTTCTCAGTCTGGGAACTGAAACTTTAGAACTCCGGCGTAAAATTATTGACTAAGGCGTAATGTATAAGCTCACCACAGACGAAATTGGCCTGTCTATTCCCAATTTTTTCGAGTTTTCCTCAACGCTAGGAATATCGAGAGGGCACCCATACAGAATCAGACCCGACCAACCCAATACGCTTCCGTACCAAGGCTCTTTCCTTGTGAGAGTCGTACCTTTTTGGAATAGCTTAAGCCCAGACTTTTTCAGGTGGAGAACCTCTCATATTTTTCAGGTTCATTTAGCACTTCACATCAAAACGCTAGCTCGACAAGAGGCCTGGAGGAACTTTGACAACTTGCCCAACCTTCGCCACCTAATTTTTCTTCCAGATATTAACACTACACGAGCACAACAACTTTTTATTAAAAAATACTCCGCGACAATGGTGCAGCGTTCTGGCCAGGGTGGGCTGTCGTTCGCCGGCGTCGTCGTCGTTGTGGACAGCTGCGGACAGACGGTTGCCGACGGCCGTTGATTGGTGGAGGGAGCGGTGAGTTGGTGGCTGTGGCACGGAGGCGTTGCTGCCGTACTCAGATAGAGACATCACACTTCCCGCGGTACCACTAGCCGACGTCCCGTAACCCCTCCCGCGGAAGGCCAATAGATCGGTCGCGGGCAGTCGGCAGCGCTGTTTCGTTGACTGCCCGTACACGGTGAGCAAGCACTCTGCGGCCCCTCTGCCACCGCCTTACGGCTAATCTGATGACTGACCGAAGGCAGTCCTAAAACAGCTCGCGGCACATTTAAAAATCACCCTTTAGGTAAAGGTCTGTTGTAAAAAAATTTGAAAAATCCGATTCTGGGAATTCCATCTTAAACTGCTCTTGACAAGTAAGGAGTGAGCTTATACGGGGAAGCTCTCTTCACCCACTGGTTCTTGCCGTCTTTCTATTCGCAGATGCTATGACAGTGGTTCACCTACCCAATGCCAGCGTCGCAGACAGCGCGGGTTTTGGAAAGAGTCTCAACACAGCGATCTCTGCTCAGACAAGGGGGCGGTTATTCGGCGGGGCAATGTCGGTTGCCCCTCCCTGGTCATCCAGCGTATAACCGATACTCATCCTCCGTACAACCGCACAGACACGTGTGCGGTTATTCGGCGGGGGAACGTCGGTTGCTCCGCTGGGGCAACCGATCTTCCACCGCCATTCAACCGATCTCGCACCGCGGCACCACCGAACCAGATTACCGATAACGCGTTTTTCAATACATTCTGGGTATTCCCGAGTCCGAAGAGGGGACCCCTGGGGCATCCCTAACGGGGTCCCCACAAAAGAGGTGCTCCCGCCGCCACGGTCCTTGGTGGGGTGCACCCTACTGCGGAACATGGGGAGATGGCCCCACAGTTAGGTATCACCCCCCCAAGCCGTGTGGAGCCCTCTCCCCTCGGCGACAAAAATTATCCTCCGGTTTGCGTTGGATCTTCTGGTGAGTGACTCGAGGCCACCTTCCAGGCCCGGCTCCGAAGAGCCGACTGAGGCACACTGTGAGATGAGGAGCCTTCTATACCCCTATCATTGTTAATACTTTCGTCAAAACATGTTGATGGCGGCCCACCCGTCCATTTGTCTGAGTTACGGAACGTGTCACAGATTTGACGGTAGAGCACGTATCCGCCGTTGCACCGTCAACCCGTTTTCCACCGCCAAGTAACCGTCTCCGTGTATTGAATTTCTCTATATCTGCGGTACAACCGACGATTCGACTCCTCCCCGTTTTTGCTCCCGCCGTCGCACCGACAAGCCTTTTTACCCCGCTGAACAACCGTCAGCGTGTCTGAGTGCTCAGCAATCGTTCATTGGCTCCACTCTAGTGGGTGGTGCAATGATGATATCAAAGTGGGAATCGATGAGTGAGTGTTCGATGACCCCCAGGAATAGCCGACTACCCGCCGACACTCCGCGGAAATACGGGAAAGCCTCTTTCTCCGCGGGAAGTGGGGCGCCGTGCCACGCCCACAAAATTGGAGCCGCGCGAAGTCGACTAGCCCGACTTGGCCGGCGGGAAGTGGGCTGCTTTTATCTGAGTAGTTGGCGGTAGGCGAATACAGAGAGTAGCATGTCAATGGGGCTAGTAGGCGCTCTTTATACGGCCAGTATTGGCGCCCGATCACCCGTTGTTATACTAACGTCATAATGCCAGCTCTCATTGACCGCCATTGGCATGGCAATTTTTTTGATCATTTTCGGATCAGGAATTATACAAGGCCGCGCCCCAGTTTATTCATTTTTGCAGCGCTTTTTTCGTGAAACACTAAGAGTTTTTTTTACTAGGTGTGAGGAGCAATAAGGAAAAGCTCAAAATAAGTAATTTTACATCGTATTTGAAAATTAGAACGTCGTTGAATTCCTTTTTTTTCTGATCAAAAGCGAATTCCCCCCGCCCCCCTCTTTCATAAAGTTTCTTATCCTTCTTTCCGTCGCAGCTTGTGCCTACTGCGTCGTGAAAACGCGACTGCAAAAACCAAATAAAAACAACAAAAAACAATTTCCCCAATTTTTTTCATCCATTTGTTCGATCACCCTCCTCTTTTTAGCATCACTCAGAAGTCCAAGCCGTTCTGTGTTTTTTTAAAGTTGCCCTATTTCCTTCTTGAAATTCATGTATATTTTCATACCAAATCATCAGTTTTTTCTCCTTTCAGTCCTTTGTCGCAATCGCTCATATAAAGGTCTCACTTATTTTTGTTCCTGTAGCCAATGAAGTTGTGTTTCTTTACTCCTTTTCCGATGAACAATGATCACTTCTGGGCATCCTGAGCAGCAGCCGCCATGTGGAGTTTCAGCGAAGTTGGCGGACCAACTAAGTCGGTATCCGGAGTCGTGTGGCCTACGACTTGCAGTGCAGCCTCCACATTGCCCTTCCCAGCTGATCTACATACTCCTACTTCTGGCTTTGCTGCTGTACATAGTAGCCCGATATTGTATATTATATTATAGCATGTTGTTGGCTTGTCATTTTTTCTTTCCTATGGCCACATGACTATTATCCTGGTAACATAATTGTTTTTGTTTTAAAGCGCAATAGAGAATAAATAAAATAAAAATGAACATTTATAAAGCAACCAAACCACCCGTCGTGGAGAGTGCTAAACCCCGTTAGAGAAGTATAAGAAAGCCATTCGAGCTCCAAACAAAGTCAATTTGCAAAGATGGCACGACTCACAGCAAGAATGTCATACGGCGTCATCTTGAGAAGGCGGCCATGTATCCTATCCTATACTAGAAGATATACCGCTCCCCGTCTGCACCTCAGAGTCTCAACTCAGGGAAGGGCAAGATGCACGCTCGCACCATTACGCTGTGGTCACTCTACAAATATGTCAGCTCAGCAAGATTGACAGCAGCAAATCAGATGTGTGCCCGGACTGTAGCAGAAGGAGAAGAAGAAGAAGAAGAAGAAGAAGAAGAAGAAGAAGAAGAAGAAGAAGAAGAAGAAGAAGAAGAAGAAGAAGAAGAAGAAGAAGAAGAAGAAGATGAAGAAGAAGAAGAAGAAGAAGAAGAAGTCGATCCATAAGACCACTGTTTCACTTCTTACGAAGCAGATTGCTCAAGCGAGACACGTGCCGAAAGTTTTCATTAAAAAAAGGAAATCACGCACGCAAGGAATCCTACGACTCTTAGTTATTATTTCGATATTATGATGACTACACGCGGAAGCAATAGGCAAGAAGACGGCCAAACAGGGAAACCTTCAGCAATGGCTGGAAGGAATTGTGGTGAAAACAAAGAGCTGCTTACATCGACCTATCACGCCATCGGACAGTCAGTAATGTCGTACACAGCTCCTGCTTGAAGCGCGCTCACTGCATCTTCACAATGGGCTACAAGCTTGTCAAAATGCGGCTCTAAAACAGCGGCGGAATCCTGGCGCTGGCGAGCGAAGCCCACCAGAGTAGCGAGTCGAGGAACATGCCAGTTCAAGCTCATAATCAAATGCTTACACTTCAATATCGAGCGGTAGATGCATTCGACCCAGAATACCAGGGTAAGGCGTAGCGGTGTGATCGGCAAGTAAGAGGTGCGCCCCCTCCTCCAGCTTTCGATCCGGTGCAGCCCCCCTTCCACCGAGGTTGCAACTTTAAACACTTGTGCGAGCCAAGTTAAGAGGTCTCTTCCGAACAATGCTTCCAAACGATTTTTCAGCAAAAACGAACGTTATAGATCAAGTAACACCGGTCGTAATCGGCTCAAAATGGTCGGATCGACCTGGGACTCGGCCGACAGCTTTTTTTTGATGGTCCGCTTCAAAATGAACACTGCAACAGCCTAATCCATAAAAATTATTTTTTCGACATCCCCTGACGTGTAATTCCAGCCAGTCGTTCTCCGATCTCTGGTCAGTATCTCGGATTTGGCTGAAATCTTGACTAGGGATGTAATTCAGGGCGCTGAAGACAAATCTAGCGTCCGTTTCACAACTTTCGGCCTACTACCTCAGTTATAAATAAGATGGTTTGGGAAAGACGTGATTCATGTCAATTTTTTATATGTCGATTTTACTGTTCGATTCAATGGCGTGTGTCTTCGCGCCATCGATTGAGACAATGGTGTGAGAGACAACACTAGGAAGACAACACTCTCTATTACTGTGAACTTTTCTGCAGCAAGCTTCGCGATAGTCGTCAGACCGCGAGGATTGGCATACTAGATCTATTAGATGGGGATCCAGATCAGAATCAATCCCAGTAGAACGAAGAAAGCGACATACTCGCCCCTCATTCTGGAAAGTGCGTAGAATACAGATCCAACAGAGCACGGCAAGGTACGGAGAGGCCCCGCTCCCACGGCGACAGCCAAGGGAGGGTGAATACTGTCTTCGACACAGCTCACTTCGACTGTGACAAGGTGTTCTGTCTTAAAAAAACTATCTACAGATTTTTTGAACGTGCAGAAATGGGTTGAGATTACTTCGCCAGACGATGAGATGACACAACTATAGCCATGAGAAGGAAGGCTTGAAGCGAGCCACCGGGGCTGTAATAACGTCTACTGTCATAGCCTACACTACATCTGAAAAGGCATTTAATTTTGCCAAAGAATTTCCACTCGTAATTTCACGATGAAGGAAGGAACAGTTGATTGTGGAGCTCATTACGAAGCGAGAAGAGCCTACAGGTGTGATTAAGCAGATCGCTGTTAACATGAAACACGATCTGTTGAAGTAAGTCATCGACGAAAACCTTCCGATCTCACCTCTAACAGATGATCACGCCGGGAATGGAATAGAATAGATAGTCTTTATATTGAGAACTGCATCTCCTGTCAATCGTTCATTAACTATTGTGGAAATTCAGAATAAGTTCGCACGTGGCACCTTGCATGTCTCACGGAAACGCTCAACTTCTTTAGATTCCCAGACACAGCAAGCTGGCCTCTCGATGAGTCTTTGAGCATTCTTTATTAAACGTCTTAATTCTCTTTCTTGAAGCAGTTGTGGTGGGGCTTCCGTTATGACCGGTAGGATACCAGGTATCTAAGGATTATTGAAAGAACATATATAACAAGCAACAAAGTTTCGGGACCCGCGAGAAATGATCTGCTGATGACTGCGGAGCTCACAAATTGACCCTTGTGATCACGACGCAGTACAATATGCAATGAACCTCACCCAAATGTATGGTCCGTAGTGCCCCTATCATGGAGCAGAATGTTTGGTTTTCTAAAGAAGAAATTTCCGAAATCCTATCTAAGTGGCATGATTCTTCCTCTGTTACTCCTGATTTTGTACCATTATCTTTTATCAAGAAGATTGCAAGCTATATAGTGTTTCCACTAGAGATCCTTTTCAATTTGTCTTACATGTTAGGTGAAGTCCCGTCTAGGTGGAGACACTCCTCTATCGTTGCAGTGCCCAAAAAGCCTCCTCTCTCTTGTACAAAAAACTACCGACCTACAAGTATAACTTCCATTTTCGCAAGAACATTCGAAAAAATTCTTAAATCTCGACTTTTGGCACACCTTAACCAGCACAAAATCATACCCGAAAATCAACACGGCTTTTGCAGCGGAAAATCTGCTGAGACAGCGCTGCTGTCTTCTTTAAATGACTGGACCAAAGCCGTCGATGAAAAGAAGCAAGTCGATGTTATATATTTTGATTTCGAGAAAGCTTTCGATAGAGTTCCTATCGCCAAATTACTTTCTAAACTGGAAGCAGTTGGATTTTCACCTGAAGTGCTAAGATGGATCACAGCTTTTCTCACAGACCGTACCTACCAGGTTCGGCTTGGCAATGATTTGTCTTCTATTCGTAGTATTACAAGTGGCGTCCCTCAAGGAGGCGTGTTATCACCGATTCTTTTCATCCTCTATACGGCTGAACTTCCTGCACTTATCTCGGAAATAGGGGTTCCATGCACTATGTTTGCCGATGATGTAAAAATCTATAATGTAATCACTTGTAATGACGATAGAATCAAACTCCAAGCTGCTGTATACATAGTCAATCAGTGGTCCATACGGTGGGGTTTACCCCTCTCTGCTAATGAAACCAAAATTATGCACATTGGTAACAGGTCTGAAGATACTGCTTATAATATTAGCGATGTTCAGCTTGAGTCCGTCACTGAAATTAGAGATCTAGGTTATCTTATCACAAACAAGTTGAGTTTTGCAAATCATTATAAGTCAATGTGCTCTAAGGCCCTGTATAGAACCTACAATCTTTTCAAAGCCGTAAAATCTAGAAATCCTAAAACTCTTCTTAGAGCATATAAAACGTACGTTCGTCTCCTACTTGAAAATGGCACCACTGTTTTTTCTCCATATTTGAAAAAAGATATCAACTTATTGGAGAGTACCCAAAATAATTTTACACGTAAGCTGGTAACGCGCTGCTCGGGCATTGGATATCAGTTCATTCCAAATGGTCTTGAACGGCGCCGATTATTTGCATTGCCAAGCTTGGCTAGTAGAAAAAAAAAGAACGATCTCATCGCTGCTTTCAAGATTTTATCAGGAAGAATTGGGTTGAGGTGCGGACATTTTTTCACTAAAATACCGTCTAGGACTAGGGGTAGCAGAGTCAAAATCAAGATCCCATTTACTAGAACACAGATTAGGAAAAACTTCTTTTCCATCCGGGTTTTATCCGCCTTGAATAAAGTTTACAGCGAAGATCTTGAGCAAATGCCTTTGCCATCATTCAAACGTCTAGCCGCACAACTGGTTGATTCTGAGGTTACCTGATGCTTTCCTGCTCTTTCCCTAGCACCGTTTTTGTTTATTTTTTATGCGCCCTCTTTGTTACTATTTTTCTTGAGCTAATTCTTTTTCTGTCTGTTTTAATATATGCTTTGTTGTTTCACGTGGGTTATCCTGCGTCTACAAAATAAATAAATAAATAAATACTTTTTATGAAGGAGTACTTCCTATTTGGTTCACCAACCAGGATTGATAGGAGATTTACCTAACGATCTGTAGCACAGGTAATTAATTCCGGGTTCCCTCAAATGACGATGCTCCACCGTGTCTGATGGGGTGCAAGTTTTCAGTCATGAGTACACAACATTCTCGCCAGTTACCTGGTGCTGCTTGTAAGTCTCAGACGGCTGAAACAGAATTTAGATGTCACACCGCAGGGGCGAAAGCAAGAAAATAAAAGGGTAATAAATGACGCCAGTACATCTATTATTGTGGAACACGTGAACGCAAGCCTCCACCACTTCGCTACATTTCTTGAAACTCTTCCAAACGAAAAGAGCCTTTCAGTAGATTTCACACTCAATTGCGAGGTCTGAAAAAGAAGTGCAGCACCGAGTAAATTTTCTGCAAACGTTTGGTTGCATTTTTTTTCGCTAGAACAGAGCGCCCCATCGCCACAACTCACTTCAAAATTGACGGAATGAATTTTCAGAATTTTCATGTTCCTCTTAGTGAGGCGAACGCGATGGCACGTGAAAACTCCTTCTGACCCCGGTGTTTCATCGTAATATTTGTATTTCTTTCTGTGATCCCCAATGACCACAGATCGAAACATGTCAGATTTCTCTTACGATGACCGCCTGATCAGTTCACAACGAGGGATTTTAATGTGGAAACATACAATTTTTGATTGATTTCGGGTATTGACTCAGTCATTTCGCATCACTTTTTTTACTCGTTGAAAGCTGTTCAAAAATGGCATTAAATTGAATTCGTAGGACTCTGATACAAGTTATGGCTATGTGGCGCTTTGTGCGCGCGAAATGGCCGCAATTCGCCGGTTTCGCGAAAAAATCTGGTCGGTACGATAGGAGGGAAAGGGCCTGCGGCCCCCCCCTTACCCGGCGTCTGAGGCTGCGGCCCCCCTCTGTGATCGTCACACCGTACGCCTCAGCCTGCAGAATACCCCTCACACGGCATAATAAGGAAGCCGGCACCGCCACGACAGATTAGGGAGCAGGTCAGCACTGTCCAACCATTGGCGATAACCCTGAGCTTTCCCCTGCAAAGTAGACCACCCCCTACGATCGCAAAGGAGGAGTACGCTCAGCCAAAATTCGAGCAGCGCTGTCTCAGCTACATAGTGGCTACTGCTCAAAAATTTCGATGGTATCTTCAAAAGATTGGCATAGCTGACAACCCCCTTTGCCCGGAATCCATTCTGGAGGAACACTCAGTACCCCTGTCCTCATGCTAAGGAGAGCCAACTCACCTCACAATTGAAGATCTTTGGCGTAAATCCGCGGAGGTAGCTCATTTTCCGCCAGTCTAATATAATTGTAGAGAATGAACGGATAAGATTGTTAAAAAAATAAATTATTAATAAAATATAAAAAATATATAATAAAAAAATGATTTTTTTTTCAAAAACCGAAACAAAAAAGAGCCAATAAGAAACCCCACCAGGGATCCTCCAATAAAGGAGATCTCAGCAATTGTCACGAACGTTGTCTAAATGCCGAGAATTAGGACTAGAGGACTAGGAAACGTGTTTATGCTAGAGGATGTGCAAACAGCAACAGCCATGCACGACCGCTTCGCCTCTAATTGTGCCAGTCTCGAAATGTCGGAGAACGGCTTACGCTCAGGAGTCGACCGAAATAGAAATAAGGAGATTAGATGAGACGGTTTGCTCTGAATTAATACTATTTCTATAGAAAACCCTATTGGCCTACTTAGCCAACCAGAAGCCTACCGGCTCACGCCCTTGGAGGTTTTTCTCCACTATAAAACAGCTATCCTCCTATTCCATTGATGGAGAAGTAAACCCAAACTTGGAACTACGTTTAAGTATCAGATGCATCACCATGCAAGCAATAATCATTTGAAAAATCGATGGTACATGGGTAGAATTAAAAACACTACTGCTCCTTAGCTCTGAGACAGGCTTTCTATGGGAATAGGTAGAGATGAATCCGGCCGCTAAATGCTGATTTTAAAACATCGAAAGTACACGTTTTAAAAACAAACCCATTCATGAAAACGATGAATGTGGGCATTGCAGAGACACCATTTTGAGCAGCAGCTTCTGGAACAAAATGAGTCAATTGTTGTGTTGGATAGGGTGACTATGAAACAAACCTTCGCATTTGTCAACATCCACTTTCAAAAAACACATTGACATGAATTTATTTGAGAGGCTCTCGAAAATAGGCGCAATCATTTTGCAGGGCCCACACCTTAACAGAAAACATTCAGCGCTAAAGACTATTGTACTATACGCTAAAACCTACCACTCTGCGTAGAAGTCCACTACGACAGGTTTCGCCCCAGCTTCAGCCATTGCTGCCTGGTAATCGGAATCATCTTGGCACACCCTGATTGGCATGGCACCTCAAAAAAGCGATTCCGAAACATACGGTAAGATACAATCGTCAAAAACAAAGTTGTGGGCAGGGTAAGGCGTAGCGATGTGATCGGCCAGTGAGAGGTGCGGCCCCCCCTCCTCCAGATTTGGATCCGGTGCGGCCCCCCTCCCACCGAGGTTGTAACTTTAGATACTTGTGCGAACCAATTTAAGAGTCTCTTCCGAACAATGCTTCCAAACCATTTTTCAGCAAAAACGAACGTTATAGATCAAGTCACACCGGTCGTAATCGGCTCAAAATGGTCGGATCGACCTGGGACTCGGGCGACAGCTTTTTTTGATGGTCCGCTTCAAAACGAACACTGCAACAGCCTAATCCAGAAAAATTATTTTTTCGACATCCCCTGACGTGTAAGTCCAAACAGCGTTTTTTTTGCTTTTTCAGCGCCCCGAACGACACACCCATAGTCGACTGCTTGGCTTCTGAAAGGACCAGCTGAGTAGTTTTCTCACTTTTCTATCTGATAAAGCTTTGAAAACTGATCTCGAGGCCTTTATCGCAAAAATCACACGGTGTGTGTGATGAGGCCTGTTTTTAATTCTCAAATCACATCGTCACATCTACAGCCGTCACACCGGTCGTAATCGGCTCAAAATGGTCGGATCGACCTGGGACTCGGCCGACAGCTTTTTTTGATGGTCCCCTTCAAAATGAACACTGCAACAGCCCAATCCAGAAAAATTATTTTTTCGACATCCCCTGACGTGTAAGCCCAAACAGCGGTTTTTTGCTTTTTCAGATCGAAACATGTCAGATTTCTCTTATGATGACCGCCTGATCAGTTCACAATGAGGGATTTTTATGTGGAAACATACAATTTTTGATTGATTTCGGGTATTGACTCAGTTATTTCGCATCACTTTTTTTACTCGTTGAAAGCTGTTCAAAAATGGCATTAAACTGAATTCGTAGGACTCTGATACAAGTTATGGCTATGTGGCGCTTTGTGCGCGCGAAATGGCCGCAAATCGCCGGTTTCGCGAAAAAATCTGCTCGGTACGGTAGGAGGGAAAGGGCCTGCGGCCCCCCTTCTACCCGGCGTCTGAGGCTGCGGCCCCCCTCTGTGATCGTCACACCGTACGCCTGAGCCTGGTTGTGGGTATCGCCTGTTTCCATAGAAGTGTAAAGGGCTGTGCATAGTCGGATGGAACTCTGCGATTATGAGGGATAGAGGCAACCACAAAGTCGTGTAGCCGCCCCTTATCGCACTTTAGCAGCGCGAATCGTCCCGCACGACTATGCGCAGACCTTAAAGCCTAGTACATACTGAGCGCGACGAGCCAGTGTTACGCTCACACTGTTATGATTATAGGATGGATCACAGTTTTAGGGGCCGTAAAGGTGGGGGGGGAAGAGTCGGAGTTCTTGCAGATCAACACGCAGAGATGGCCGGGAAACATCGCTAAAAAGATTGCAAAATTAAATCGAATGAATTCATTCTGAACAGATTCAAAATAAATTCAAATTCCCTTGAAATAAGACAATAATAATGATTAATTTCACAAAATCACTGAATGTCGTTTATATTTTTCATTGGTCTGAAGATCACGGTCACGATTCACTTGAGGTCCGCAAAAATTTGCAATCTGGAGAGTAGAGGCCATTTCTCTCACGGACTAATCACAGCGCCTTGTGTTACCCTGCGATGAACGGCGCGACATAGTGTATAGCCTAGCTCCCTCAATTTGAGCCGGTCGAACTAAAGGCTCATTCATAGCAGGTCGCTTCGACTAGTCGCGGTACTGCCAACAGTTACAAAACCCATCGCGCCAACAGATCTTGCACTGAGTCGCGACGGTGTGGGACAGTTAGGCCTCTTTCAGAGTTCGATCGCTCTGCGACGCGATCGAGGGCACGGCGACGCGACCGTCGCGTCGCCGTGGCAATCGCAGATTTTGGAAGTATGGATGCCCAATCGCGGAAGTTGGCGACCACGCACTTTAACGTACACATTCTAATCGACGCCTATTTAATGTTCGCGGTGTCGCGCAATTGGTTAAAAGAGTATATCAAACGAATAAAAACTTTCGAATATTCGAATGAACGAATAATTCGAAAAATTGACTCTTTCGAATATTCGAATAAACGAATAAATCCAAAAATTGACTTTTGCGAATATTCGAATTATTTGAGTATTCGAATATTCGTTTATTCGCCCGAATATTCGTTTTCCGAATATTCGTTGACATACTCTATTGGTTAGCCATTTATGATGAAGTGGTGCATTGTGGTTTTTCATTTTATGATAATAATTGTTTTGTATTATGATTGTTTTGCCTACTTATCTGCTGGAATTTTTCAACTCATCAACCAGCGAATGTCATCATCATCATCATAAAGTTGACTTCGATTCGTAATTCTGTGGATGTGACGAATTCTGCTCTGACTTCACTTGAACTTCCCCTTATCTGGTTGTTGGAAACCAAGGTTGGGGCAATGAATTGAAAAAAGAATGGTTTATAGGATTATTCGATTTTGTTTGGTCCTTACTATAGTCCTTAATAAATCCTGAAGTTTTTTTGCGTGTTGATCCAATACACATCGTGGGAGGCGCCTTCTTTCGAAAACTTTTAGTTAGATTCAAAGACTCTACATCAAAAGGGAACTTTGAAAATCTCCGACTCTTCAAAATTTTCTTGGTGCCATCGCAGAACTAATAAAAATAGAAGAATCAACGTGAAAAAAACAGGAATTTGAAGGAGGACATATGAAGCGGTCGCCGCGATCGGTCGCGTCGCCGTGCACTGCACGGCGATGCGATCTAGCCATCTCAGTCGCCCAATCGCGCGATTGGGCGACTTTCCCCGCGATCTTGTCTGAAAGGCCGGCGACCTGATCGCGCGACGCGACCAGATCGATACACAGTATTTTCATTTGGTCGCGTCGCAGAGCGATCGAACTCTGAAAGAGGCCTTATCAGTTTCAGTCGCGATCGCCGAGTGACGGGGATATTTCATAGCTGCTCGAAGCGACCTGCTTGATTTTGTTAGGTCGCTTCGACTAGTCGCGTCGCTTCCATGATGGAAGCGATTCGTCTAGTCGAAGCGACTAGCCCGCAATCTTTCGTCACAACCTTGCGTATGTGGCGCAAAATTGCAGACGTCACAGTTCACTCGCATAAAATACGGCATGTGAAAGAGAAAAACGAGTATTTATCATAAAATTACGATGCGAGAGATGAGAAAATATAATGAGGCAACCGAAAAATTACATTTCATGCCGGTTTCAAGCAACTGGGAACATTAGCATTAGTTTTATGTTGCTGTTCAAGCAAATTCCACCCCCATCCTTTTTTGGAACCATTTTTTTTTGTTTGAAAACTGTGCAAAACTCTTTTATCTAAAAGGTAAGGGCAATAACGTCAAACAAATAAGTAGGAATGCCGGAAAAAAGTTTTTTTTTCATTCCCGTGTCTTGGTCCGCAATTGTCCGTCTATTTCACGCGAAATCATGGGTGCTATGTGGGAAGGGGGGGGGCACTGTTGTATCGCACTTGGCCACGCCCATTTTTCCGTGCCGCAATGACTCTCCTGATTTTGGCAGGGGAGGGAAACCCCGGTTAGGTGCTCAAATTAAGTGCGGCACAGTAAAATGGGCGTGGCCAAGTCCATCGCGCCATAGTGGCCCCCCCTTCCCACATAGCACCAAGTCACGTCCTCCCAAGCGCTTTAAAATCGCTGGACGATACGATTTCAAGTCGCGGCACGGAGCGATTTCGGATCGCGACGGTATTGTTGGTCGCTTCGACTTCAAGTCCAAGCGACCAGCTATGAATGAGCCTCAAGCCATGTTTTGACCATGTTACGTGAAGACACCTCTAGTCGCCGTCGCGGCTAGGGCCTCATCACGATGCGACTAGCGGTGGATATGTACTGTGACAAGCGCGCTTCATCGCACCGCGACGTCCCAGCCATGCCGCGCGACGGCGACTAGAGGTGTCTTTACGTAACATCTGTTGACTGCACCTGGTCGCTGCGGCCATGCGAGGGACAACTGTTCCTTTTCCATCGTGCTTAATGGAAAGGCGCTCCAATTGTGATCGCTTCGTAGCAAACAATCACAATTGGAGCGCCTTTCCATTAAGCAGGTACTAAAAGAACATATCACAAATCATCTAGAGGAAAACAAAATCATTCCTGATTGTCAACTGATTTACCAGACCTTGCCGAAAACTCTGTCGTAAAAGTACAACAGTTCGCAGATGATATAAAACTATACGGTGAGATTAGTGAACCAGGGCAAAGGGAGGCGATACAGAGTGCAATAGACAAAGTTGCGGAATGGTCAAATCGGTGGAGTTTACCCATAGCACCCGAAAAATCGGCGCATATGAGATTAGGGGTGTCGAAGCTCCCGAATACCTACACTATAGGGGATATTGAAATTCCCAGTGTCTCAGGTGAGAGATCTTGGTTTTTGCTACGATGACAAACTAGATTTCCAAGAACATTATAAAATCTTGCAAAGGAAGGCTTTTTTTACAGACGTATCCGATTTTCAAAGCTTTATGCACGAAAGATAGAAGTGTTCTAATGAAGGCATACAAAACATATGTCAGACCTATAGTTGAAAGTGGAGTCACGGCCTTGAATCCATATAAAAGGAGGGATAACGATGTTTTAGAAAGGGTTCAGAACAACTACACTAGGAAACTCTTGATTCGGACAGAAGGATTTGATTTTTCGTTGATACCGTGTGCTAAGATGAGAATCACAATTCTCAATCTAAGCTGTTTAGCTAAGAGACGCGTGTACGGTATTCAACCTACTATCTGGGCAGCTTGGTGTTAGAGTGCCCCGATTCTACAGTTTGATACAATCGAGAACCAGGAGAGGACAGGTCAAGATCTCATTTTCAATGCCTAGAACAAATTTGAGGAGGCACATGTTTACATGCAGGGCAGGCTTAATCTATTTGAAGCTGAAGTATACCGCTTTACCAAATATGCTTACGTACGGTCCGTTCAAACGTGTGCCTGGTACGAAGTTATTGAGTTTTTAGATTTGTATTAAGGTTGTTTTACACAATTATTGTAGCGTTTTATCTCACGCTTGTCTTATACAGCGTAATAAATGAAATGAAATGAAACGTCCTACATTGCTGGGTCGCGGCGACGAAATTCTATGTTTTACTTCTTCGTTGCTGGAGGAGCGATTGCCAGCGAATGACACGTTTCGTTTAGTGAACATTGACCTTTTCATATGACAAGATCAGTGTTTACGAGTCGAAACGTGTTATTGATGACTGCGAGCCATTGATTTCACTGATTGATTAAATTTCTTGGATCATCCATGAAGCTATGCACTATGAAAAAAATCGCTGCCGCTCCCACATCGCTGCAGCCCCGGGTGAAAAATCGCTGCGATGAAAAACAGCAGCGATGCAGTCAAAACTAGGCCTTAAAGGCACAGTACAACCTCAGAATCGATTTTATGTTTCTCTGACTATCTTAAAAACGGTTCTACGCTAATTGCAACGATGTCTCTGGAATCGTACAAGACCCCCTAGAAACGATGTTATGGCCCCTCAAAAATTTAGCTACGGAAGCATGGTGGACGAGTTGTCCGAGGCTTGTAACTTCCTTCATTTGCAACCGATGTATATGAGCCGACCTAAACAAAGAGAGAGGTTGAGAATGTAGGGAAGAACGGGGCTATTGATCTGAAACCGTCGCTCATCTCGCCACTGTTGAGCTCGAAAGATCGTAAAAGGGGCGTGCCAAAGTGGCTTCCGGAGGTGGGCTCCCCAGGGTGGCTTCCTCCTATATCTCGCTTATTCGGAGGAGATGAGAGCTCGCACTTGGCAGGTGCTATAATGGGTGGGTCTACTTCACAATTATGTGGAAATCTCAGAATTCGTCCCTGAGCTTGGACTGTGCCTTTAAGGCTCATCGAGCTCATCATGTCAAAATCTCCTCACCACTGGTATACTTTGCCATGACCAACCGCTCTGCTGCTTACTCCGCATGAACTCATTCGAGCAAGCTAGGCTTGAAAGGCACAGTCTAAGCTCAGTGACAAAATCTGAGATTTTCCCACGACTATGAAGTACACCCACCCCATATGACACCTGCCATATGCGAGCTCTCAATTCCTCCGAGTGAGCGAGATATAGGGGAAAGCCACCCTAGAGCGCCCATACCAGGAAGCCACTTTAGCACGCCCCTTTTACGATCTTTCGAGCTCAACAGTGGCAAGATGAGTGATGGTTTCCGATCAGTAGCCCCGTTCTTCCCTTAATTCTCAGCCTCTCTCTTTATTCAGGTGGGTTCGCATACATCGGTTGCAAATGACGGAAGTTACGAGCCTCGGACAACTCGTCCACCATGTTTGAGCAGCTCAGTTTTTGAGGGGCCATAACTCCTTTTCCAAGAAGTCTTGACCGATTCTGGAGACATTGGAGTCAGCGTGAGACCGTTTTCAAGATAGGCAGAAAAACAGTAAAACGATATCTAACTGTTTTGCTTTGCTACGGATTAGTATGATTTGGATATGAAACATTTGTGAGAAACTCGTTAAAATAAGTGAAATGTCTTATGCTACTGATTTGGCATGGGAATAAACTCAAAAGAAGCGCTAAAAACTCAGTGAAATGATTCATCGTTGATTTGGCTGTGCACTTGTTTACTAAACAACAAAAATTGAGTGTGAGATTGAAAAACCAAATCACGCACTTCTTACTGAGCAGTTATGTATTCGTGTGACAGCAGTTCTCCTAGTTGACGACATTCGCATAGACCCACTACGTGATGTTATTTCCACTTTCATTAACTGATAGTCATTCGGAAGCGAACGCGTCGAATAATTTAGTAATGCTTGAAAATCAATATTTCTGAATGATTGAGGTGGGCGACACAACATGATTTTGCAAGGACCTGAGACTTGTTAACCTAAACTGCAAGCGTTAGGTTGATTTCAGAAGAGATGTGCGTGATTTGGTTTTTCAATCTCACACTCAATTTTTGTTGTTTAGTAAACAAGTGCACAGCCAAATCAACGATGAATCATTTCACTGAGTTTTTAGCGCTTCTTTTGAGTTTATTCCCATGCCAAATCAGTAGCATAAGACATTTCACTTATTTTAACGAGTTTCTCACAAATGTTTCATATCCAAATCATACTAATCCGTAGCAAAGCAAAACAGTTAGATAATTTCACTTTATTTTACCAAAGGTTTCCTTTTAAAGGCACATTACACCCTCAGATATGACCTTTCAAATGTTCATGCAGTTGTGTAGTAGACCCCTCTTGCATAACACTTGCCATCCCCTTCTAGCACCACCACAGTTCACACCCTTTTTCATGGTTTCCGAACCCAATAACGACTAGATGAACGGTTGAATCACAACTGCGTTTTCGATTTTCACTCCCTTGCCGGTCCTCCCGGTTGGGTCGAACACGCGATCCGTAATGCTTGGCATACTCGCAGTTGGGTCCCGCCCTCTTTTCCCGGCGCTTGGCGCTTTTTAAGTCGAGTCTCACACACTTTCTCCGGCGCTTGGCGTGCTCCCAGTTAGATCCCGCCCACTATCCCCGGCGCTTGGAGCGCTCCCAGTTGGGTCCCGCACACTTTCTCCGGCGCTCGGCGCTTTTTATTTGGGGTCCCGCACACGTTCCCCGTCGCTTGGCAAATTTTTACTTGGGTCGCGGACACGTTCCCCGGCGCTTGGCGCACTTCTACTTAGACTCTGCACACGTTCCCCGGCGCTTGGCGCACTTAAATTTGGGTCCCGCCCACCTTCCAGTCGCTTTGCGCTCTTCTAGATGTGTCCTGCACGCGTTATTCGGCGCTTGGCGCACTTCTACTTGGGTCCTGCACACGTTCCCCGGCGCTTGGCGCACTTCTACTTGGGTCCTGCACACGTTCCCGGCGCTTGGCGCACTTCTTCTTGGGTCCTGCACACGTTCCTCTGGCGCTTATGCACTTCTATCTGGGTTTTGCACACGTTCCCGAAGCTTCGCGCAATTTAGATGCGTCCCGCAATAAGCGGTGTGCATACGGTTCCTGATGGACGAGAAGCAGACCTACCCCTAACGCTTGCAATCAATTCACTTTATCACAATACCACTCCATTTCTCTGATTGCTCCAATCCATGTTTCTTATCATTCAAAGTTTCACTGGACTGACACACACACACACACACACACACACACACACACACACACACACACACACACACACACACACACACACACACACACACACACACACACACACACACACACACACACACACACACACACACACACACACACACACACACACACACACACACACACACACACACACACACACACACACACACACACACACACACACACACACACACACACACACACACACACACACACACACACACACACACACACACACACACACACACACACACACACACACACACACACACACACACACACACACACACACACACACACACACACACACACACACACACACACACACACACACACACACACACACACACACACACACACACACACACACACACACACACACACACACACACACACACACACACACACACACACACACACACACACACACACACACACACACACACACACACACACACACACACACACACACACACACACACACACACACACACACACACACACACACACACACACACACACACACACACACACACACACACACACACACACACACACACACACACACACACACACACACACACACACACACACACACACACACACACACACACACACACACACACACACACACACACACACACACACACACACACACACACACACACACACACACACACACACACACACATTTTAAAATTCCTAATTTTTTCCATATCTCGAGAACCACAAAGCGGATTTTTTTCTGAAACTTGGGCAGTGTTAAAAACCTTTACTGCCTCTACATTTTGTGAAAATGCCAAGTTCGGAACCATCTTCCAAACCGAGATTCTGTAACCAGGGGTTTGCGCAGAAGCAACTCCTTTCAAATCAGGGTAGCTTCGCGCGCACCACAATTCCGATGTTGGACTGTGCCTTTAAGTCATCCACATCGATCGAAAATCGATATCCTATCCTACTATATATATTTTGGTAAATTTAAGTGTGCGTATGTGTGTGTATGTATGTATGTATGTATGTATGTATGTATGTATGTATGTATGTATGTATGTATGTATGTATGTATGTATGTATGTATGTGTATGTGTGCGTTTTCTGTGTGTTTGTTTGACCGTTTATTCGGCTTGACTTTCAAGGCGGGCAACCCTACGGGATGGGCCCGAAAGTGAGCAGGAGTAAGGGTGCAGGACCTTAGAAGTGATGCGCAGTACATCATAGAAAGGGTACGGGACCCAAATAGTAGTGCGCCAGACGCCGTAGAAAGTGTGCGTGGACCCGCGGGAGTGCGCCGAACGCAGTAGGAAGTGTGCGGGATCCAAGAGGGAGTGCGCAGGACGCCGTAGGAAGTGTGCGGGACCCAAGCGGAAGCGCGCCGAATGCCGTAGAGTGTGCGGGACCCAAGGGGAAGTGCGCAGGACGCCGTAGAAAGTGTGCGGGACCCAAGTGGGAGTGCGCCGAACGCCGTAGAGTGTGCGGGACCCAAGGGGAAGTGCTCAGGACGCCGTAAAAAGTGTGCGGGACCCAAGTGGGAGTGCGCCGAACGCCGTAGAGAGTGTGCGGGACCCAAGGGGGAGTGCGCAGAACGCCGTAGAAAGTGTGCGGGACCCAAGTGGGAGATCTCCGGACGCGGTAGAAAGTGTGCGGGATCCAAGGGGGAGTGTGCCGGACGCCGTAGTAAAGTGTGCGGGATCCATGGAGTGCGCAGAACGCCGTAGGAAGTGTGCGGGATCCGCGGAGTGCGCAGGACGCCGCAGAAAGTGTGCGGACCTGGCGGAGTGCGCCGAATGCCGTAGGAAGTGGGCGGGACCCAAAAGAGAGCGCCGGACGCCGTAGAGTGTGCGGCACTCAAGGATGAAGTGCGCAGGACGCCGTAGAAAGTGTGCGGGACCCGTGGGAGGTGCCGGATGCCGTAGAAAGTGTGCGGTGACCCAAGAGAGTGCGCCGAACGCCGTAGAGAGTGTGCGGGACCTGGCGGAAGTGAGCAGGACGCCGTAGAAAGCGTGTGGGACCCGGCGGGGAGTATGCCGGACGCCGTAGTGCGCGCGGACCCGCGGGATTGCGCAGAACGCCGTAGAAAGTGTGCGGGACCCGGGCGGAGTGCGACGGACGCAGGAAGTGGCGGGACCTGGCGGGAGACGCCGGACGCCGTAGAAAAGTGCGGAACCCAAGTGGGGAGTGCGCCGACGCCGTAGAAAGTGTGCGGGACCCAAGTGGGAGTGCGCCGAATGCCGTAGGAAGTGGGCGGGACCCAAAAGGGAGAGCGCCGGACGCCGTAGAATGTGCGGGACTCAAGGATAAATGCGCAGGACGGGATAGAAAGTGTGCGGGACCAGGGTGGGAGTGCGCCGGACGCCGTAGAAAGTGTGCGGGACCTGGCGGGAGTGCGCAGAACGCCGTAGAAAGTGTGCGGGAGCTAAGTGGGAGAGCGCCGGACGCCGTAGAAAGTGTGCGGGACCCATGTGGGAGTGCGCCGAATGCCGTAGAAAGTGTGTGGAACCCAAGTGGGAGTGCGCCGGACGCCGTAGAAAGTATGCGGGACCCAAGTGGGAGTGCGCCGGACGCCGTATAAAGTGTGCGGGACCCGAGTGAGAGTGCGCCGGACGCCGTCGAAAGTGTGCGGGACCTGAGTGAGAGTGCGCCGGACGCCGTCGAAGGTGTGGGGGACCGAGGTGGGAGTGCGCCGGGCGCCGTATAAAATGTGTGAGACCCGAGGGAGAGTGCGCCGTAGGAAGTGTGTGAGACTGAAGTGAGGGAGCGCCGGACGCCGTAGAAAACGTGTGAGACTCAAGGGAGAGAGCGCAGAACTTCAGAATCACTATGTGCGTCTAAAAGAGAGCGTACACTATCCCTTTCTTCAGGTTCCCTACTCTTCACCACTCATTTCAACTGCTTAGCTGTTTATATGCACTAACTTTTCTAATTCGGGTTTATATACGATGAAAAGTAGAGTTACACAAAATCTGCATCCATGAAACACAAACATCATTCTACTTCATTTGGCAATAAAAGTAGCAGGATGTCGGTTGATCATGACAACGTTTAGTAAATTCCAAACAGCGGTTGTCCTTATCATGACAGAAATTAAAATTAATCAAAAGCCACTTCAGGATCCTATAAAACGGAAGAACAACCGGTGTGTCACGGTACAGATAAGGAAGTAAACGGGTGTTGCAAGGTTTGGAATGCTTTGTGATTTCCGATGGTTTAAGTGTTGCCGCCTAAGCCAGCTTATGGGCCGGGGCAGGATGAAAGAAAACGCCGATTTATTTGCCTTACATCCAAGATGCCGGAAAGCCGGCAAATGGGCCGGCGAAGCCGGACCCCAGCGGCAGATGCCGGCGTGAGCCGGCCGAAGCCGCTGGTAACGGAGATGCACTGTCGCTGTCGCCCGGAGCGAGAAGTATGCACTAGGCCTAAACCACTCCGATCATAAATTGACGCTATCACTGAAGAATTTGGGTGGTCGAACCGGTCGATATGCATGAAGGACCACGTCTTTCATACATATCGACTGGTTCGGCCACTTCCAGTCGGCTACAGCCGGCTGAACCGGGTGTTTTTTATCCTCGATCGTTCATCCTACTATAGTGGAGTCCACCAAGTGTCTCATTTACTTATCAATGAGAAGCGGTCGATTGGAGATCAATGAACATGAAACTCATTGCAGCACAACCGCTCTCGCTCAATCGGTATCGAGCGTGCTGGTATGGGATTCATGCACATTGATCCCCAGCCGACCGCTTCTTATTGTGGTGAGCGCGAAGCGCTCACCAGATTTGGCTTTGATTCGCCATCGCGCAACCCCCTGATCTCAGTATCAGGGTCCAGAGTAAACGTAGAAAGTCCGTTCTTCTTGCATTCAATATACTTTAAAAAGTTGAATAACTCTTCAAAAAATGGTCCGGAATGGTTACCTGAGATTCGAGAAAAATTGTTAAAACCATGTGATTTTGGTCGAAAAAATGGTTCATCTCCTATTTTTTCAGTTGGCGTACACGATCTTGTTGGAACACTTATCGTTGAGCTAGAAAGCTCATTTTTGGCCAGAAAGTTGGTTATGATTGCACCTAGCTCCTGTCAAAATTTGAAGTTTGTAGCTCAATTTTTGTGGAACCTCAAAATTGAGGGTTAAGAAAGAAAAAAAAAACGTAAACATGTTATTATAAACCTTCCGACGTTTACTCGTTCGTAAAAATGAACTAATGAAATAAACACCGTTACTGATAGGCTTTTTCTCAGGATTGAACGCTCCCTGAGACGGGGCAACGCTTCAATCAATGCGGCGGGATCTCGGAAGTACTTTTTGGAACGCCGCACGGTGTGACTCAGAAATGCGCCACAGAACGCCGTAGATCGTGTGCGGGACCCCAGCAGGAGTGCGCAAGACGCCGTAGAACGTGTGTGGGACCAAAGTGAGAGTGCGCAGGACGCCGTTGAAAATGTGTGAGACCCAAATGAGACAACTCAGGACGCCGTAGAAAGTGTGTGGGACCCAAATGAGAGTGCGCAGGACGCCGTTGAAAATGTGTGGGACCCAAATGAGAGCGCGCCGGGCGCCTAGAAAGTGTGCGGGACCCAAATGGGTGTGCGCAGTACGCCGCAGAAAGTGTGTGGGACCCAAAAGAAAGGACGTTGGACGCCGTAGAAACTGTGAGGTGACCAAGTGGAAGTGCGCAAGACGCCGTAGAACGTGTGCGGGGACCAAGTGGGATGCGCCGGACGCCGTAGAAAGTTCGCGGGACCCAAATACAAGCACGCCCATGCCGATCATTTTTTCCGCAGGGCTACCATAAACATTCTTGAACAAAATATGATAACGAACGATAACACACGCTCATAACATGCGCGGTATAAAAGGGCAGAGGAGCGGTATGCATTCATTCACACACCGCTCTCTTCTAGAAGCCGCTGGAAAGTGGCTAAGGAGGTGGAAATTGTGCAAACATGATTGTTGGCTATTACGATGTGCTCATATTTAGGCTGACACTTGGAAATTTTTCGAAGGAGGGTTACGGTAGCCCTGCGGACAAAATGATCGGCATGAGCGTGCTTGTAACCCAAATGGTTGTGCGCAGAACGCCGTAGAAAGTGTGCAGGACATCAGTGGGAGTGTGCAGGATGTCACAGAAAGTGTGCAGGACATCAGTGGGAGTGTGCAGGATGTCACAGAAAGTGTGCAGGACATCAGTGGGAGTGTGCGGGACGTCATATGAAGTGTGCAGGACATCAGTGGGAGTGTGCAGGACATCAGTGGGAGTGTGCAAGACATTAGTGAGAGTATGCAAGATGTCACAGATTGTGCGCAGGACATTAGTGGGAGCGTGCAGGACTTCATAGAAAGTGTGCAGGACATCAGTGGGAGTGTGAAGGATGTCACAGAAAGTGTGCAGGACATCAGTGGGAGTGTGCAAGACTTTAGTGGGAGTGTGCAGGATGTCACAGAATGTGCGCAGGACATTAGTGGGAGCGTGCAGGACTTCATAGAAAGTGTGCAGGACATCAGTGGGAGTGTGCAGGATGTCACAGAAAGTGTGCAGGACATCAGTGGGAGTGTGCAAGACTTTAGTGGGAGTGTTCAGGATGTCTCAGAATGTGCGCAGGACATTAGTGGGAGCGTGCAGGACTTCATAGAAAGTGTGCAGGATATCAGTGGGAGTGAGCAGGATGTCACAGTAAGTGTGCAGGACATCAGTGGGAGTGTGCAAGACTTTAGTGGGAGTGTGCAGGATGTCACAGAATGTGCGCAGGAGACTGGTGGGAGCGTGCAGGACTTCATAGAAAGTGTGCAGGACATCAGTGGGAGTGTGCAGGATGTCACAGAAAGTGTGCAGGACATCAGTGGGAGTGTGCAAGACTTTAGTGGGAGTGTGCAGGATGTCACAGAATGTGCGCAGGACATTAGTGGGAGCGTGCAGGACTTCATAGAAAGTGTGCAGGACATCAGTGGGAGTGTGCAAGACTTTAGTGGGAGTGTGCAGGATGTCACAGAATGTGCGCAGGACATTAGTGGGAGCGTGCAGGACTTCATAGAAAGTGTGCAGGACATCAGTGGGAGTGTGCAGGATGTCACAGAAAGTGTGCAGGACATCAGTGGGAGTGTGCAGCATGTCACAGAATGTGCGCAGGACATTAGTGGGAGCGTGCAGGATGTCACAGAATGTGCGCAGGACATTAGTGGGAGCGTGCAGGACTTCATAGAAAGTGTGCAGGACATCAGTGGGAGTGTGCAGGATGTCACAGAAAGTGTGCAGGACATCAGTGGGAGTGTGCAAGACTTTAGTGGGAGTGTGCAGGATGTCACAGAATGTGCGCAGGACATTAGTGGGAGCGTGCAGGACTTCATAGAAAGTGTGCAGGACATCAGTGGGAGTGTGCAGGATGTCACAGAAAGTGTGCAGGACATCAGTGGGAGTGTGCAAGACTTTAGTGGGAGTGTTCAGGATGTCTCAGAATGTGCGCAGGACATTAGTGGGAGCGTGCAGGACTTCATAGAAAGTGTGCAGGACATCAGTGGGAGTGAGCAGGATGTCACAGTAAGTGTGCAGGACATCAGTGGGAGTGTGCAAGACTTTAGTGGAGTGTGCAGGATGTCACAGAATGTGCGCAGGACATTAGTGGGAGCGTGCAGGACTTCATAGAAAGTGTGCAGTACATCAGTGGGAGTGTGCAGGATGTCACAGAAAGTGTGCAGGACATCAGTGGGAGTGTGCAAGACTTTAGTGGGAGTGTGCAGGATGTCACAGAATGTGCGCAGGACATTAGTGGGAGCGTGCAGGACTTCATAGAAAGTGTGCAGGACATCAGTGGGAGTGTGCAAGACTTTAGTGGGAGTGTGCAGGATGTCACAGAATGTGCGCAGGACATTAGTGGGAGCGTGCAGGACTTCATAGAAAGTGTGCAGGACATCAGTGGGAGTGTGCAGGATGTCACAGAAAGTGTGCAGGACTTCAGTGGGAATGTGCAAGACTTTAGTGGGAGTGTGCAGGATGTCACAGAATGTGCGCAGGACATTAGTGGGAGCGTGCAGGACTTCACAGAAAGTGTGCAGACACCAGTGGGAGCGTGCAGGACGTAACAGATGGGGGGGGAGAGGGCAGGGCATCAGTGGGTTTGCTTATAATTAACACCACCAGGCATAAACCATGTTAGAAAGGACACCTTTAGGAAAAATAAATGACATTCCTGAAAGTTAGGTTCCTGGCAAAAGTGAAGATTTGGCATGGCCATTTTTTCGAAAAATTGGAAATATACTCAATTAAAAGGGGAAGGTAAAGAAAAAAGAAAAAAGTTTTGAAATATTCCTGAGAACGATTTGGCGTAGAATAATTGGATTTTTGGGAAATGTAAAGAAATAGTCGAAAGTATGATTTGGCAGTCGAGTTTGAACCAACTATTGATAAGAGTTGTGCAAAATGCGAGATCGGATTGTATGAGCTTATCCGTAAAACATATCGAAGCAAAATCACGCGTGATATGAAACAAACAGTTTTTACTTTACTTAATACGTGAAGACCGCGGCATTCCAGCTCCCGAACGAGCTTTTACTGCTTGCCTTATCACGCGTGATTTTGCTTCGATATGTTCTACGGATAAGCTCATACAATGCGATCTCGCATTCTGCACAACTCTTATCAATAGTTGGTTCAAACTCGACTGCCAAATCATACTTTCGACTATTTCACTACATTTCCCAAAAATCGAATTATTTTACGCCAAATCGTTCTCAGGAATATTTCAAAACTTTTTTCATTTTTCTTTACCTTCCCCTTTTAACTGAGTATATTTCTAATTTTTCGAAAAAATGGCCATGCCAAATCTTCACTTTTGCCAGGAACCTAAACTTTCAGGAATCTCCTTTTTTTTCAGACGGCGTTCACGATCTTGCGGGTACATTTAAAATTGAGCTAGGGAGCTCATTTTTGGACAGGAGGCTGGAAATGGCTGCAGGTCGCTCCTATTCCAATTTGAACTTGATACCTTAACTTTGAAGGGTACCTCAAAATCGTTGGTTTATATACTAAATTAGCCGTGGAGCCCGAAAACTGCTTTTTTCTGCTACTGCTGTGGAGACCGGAGTGTGTGGGTGAATCTGCAGCCAATCAACACAGGTCGTCGGAGATAAGGAATGAACTTGTCAGATTTCGTACTCATGACACGTCATCGATCGATAATCAATATTATCGATTTTCGCACTTTTTGCACAAAATGCGTCCAGTAGTAGTGATTGCTGATGGGATTGGTTTTCTTGGTTGGAGAATTTTGCTCATCAGACATTATCGATAAATACCAATCAATAATATTGATTTTTTCGCCTGTTTCACAAAATGCCGCAATGATTTTTGATTGTTGATGGTTCTAAGTCACTTGTTTGGGAAATTCTTTCCATCATGCAAGATGCAATATTAAACTAGATTTTCTTCAATTATGGGTAGTATTGAGTTCTCACATAATGCACAAAATGCGGCAATGAGTGGTATTTTTCACTGTTTTGGGTCATAAGTTTTAAAAGTTGTACTCATAAGACAATGTCGTCTGTTAGATGTTTCATCATTCCAAAATGGAAATCGTTGAGCAAAATTGAAGAAAAAAAGGGAACCTTCGGGAAAAATATGTGAAATTTCTGAAAATTTAGCTTCCTGGCAAAAGTAACGATTTGGTAATGGTGAAAAAAGCTTCAAAAATATCTTGAAATATCTTAAAAAATTATTTGGCGTAAAATGGCCTGGAAATATAAAAAAGCTAGGAAATGAAGTGAAATAACCAAAAATGCGATTTGGTGGTCGATCATTTCACAAGCTTCTCCGTTAAACTTATCAAAACGAAATCAAGCGCGCAACGGTAACATTAAGCCATTTTTGATAGCTGTAATAAGGGAATCAGCAAGGTCAAGCTAGGCGAACTCCATTCCATATCGTGCTTGATTTCGTTTTGATAAGTTTAGCGGGGAAGCTTGTGAAATGATCGATCATCAAATCGCATTTTTGGTTATTTCACTTCATTTCCTAGCTTTTTTATATTTCCAGGCCATTTTACGCCAAATAATTTTTTAAGATATTTCAAGATATTTTTGAAGCTTTTTTCACCATTACCAAATCGTTACTTTTGCCAGGAAGCTAAATTTTCAGAAATTGATAAGTAACATACGACACTCTTGGTGGATCTACACTATATATATATATATATATATATATATATATATATATATATATATATATATATATATATATATATATATATATATATATATATATATATATATATATATATACATATACATATATATATATGTATATATATGTATATATATATATATATATATATATATATATATATATATCCTACTATATATATTTTGGTAAATTTGTGTGTGTGTGTGTGTGTGTGTGTTTATGTATGTGTGCGTTTCTCTGTGTGTTTGTTTGGCCGGTTATTCGGCTTGGCCTTCAAGACGGGGTACCTTACGGGGACGGGCTCAAGAGCGCGCAGAACGCCGTAGAAAGTGTGTGGAACCCAAGTGGAAGTGCGTAGGACGCCGTAGAAAGTGTGCGGGACCCAAGGTAGAGTGCGCCGGACGCCGAAAAAGTGTGTGGGACCCAAGTGGAAGTGCGTAGGACGCCAAAGAAATGTGCGGAACCCAAGGTAGAATGGCGCCGGACGCCGTAGAAAGTGTGCGGGACCTTAGGTAGAGGGCGCCGGACGACGCAGAAAGTGTGTGGGACCCAAGGTAGAGTGCGCCGGACGCCATAGAAAGTGTGCGGGATCAAAGTGGGAGTGCGCAGGACGCCGAAGAAAGTGTGCGGGACCCAAGTGGAAGTGCGTAGGACGCGGTAGAAAGTGTGCGGGACCCAAGTGGGAGTGCGCAAGACGCCGAAGAATGTGGGCGGGACCCAAGTGGGAGTGCGCAGGACGCCGAAAAAGTGTGCGGGACCCAAGTGGGAGTGCGCAGGACGCCGAAGAAAGTGTGCGGGACCCATGGAAGTGCGTAGGACGCCGTAGAAATGTGCGGGACCCATGGAAGTGCGTAGGACGCCGTAGAAAGTGTGCGGACCCAAGTGGGAGTGCAGAGGACGCCGAAAAAGTGTGCGGGACCCAAGGTAGAATGCGCCGGACGCCGTAGAAGGTGTGCGTGACCTTAGGTAGAGGGCGCCGGACGACGTAGAAAGTGTGCGGGACCCAAGGTAGAGTGCGCCGGACGCCATAGAAAGTGTGCGGGATCAAAGTGGGAGTGCGCAGGACGCCGAAGAAAGTGTGCGGGACCCATGGAAGTGCGTAGGACGCGGTAGAAAGTGTGCGGCACCCAAGGGAGTGCGCAAGACGCCGAAGAATGTGTGCGGGACCCAAGTGGAGTGCGCAGGATGCCGAAAAAGTGTGCGGGACCCAAGTGGGAGTGCAGGACGCCGAAGAAAGTGTGCGGGACCCAAGTGGAAGTGCGTAGGACGCCGTAGAAATGTGCGGGACCCAAGTGGAAGTGCGCAGGACGCCGTAGAAAGTGTGCGGGACCCTGTGGAAGTGCGTAGGACGCCGAAGAAAGTGTGCGGGACCCAAGTGGAAGTGCGTAGGACGCCGTAGAAATGTGCGGGACCCAAGTGGGAGTGCACAGGACGCCGTAGAAAGTGTGCGGGACCCAAGGTAGAGTGCGGTGGACGCCGTCGAAAGTGTGTGGGACCCAAAGCGATTGCGCCGGACGCCGAAGAAAGTGTGCGGGACCGAAGTAGGTTAGCGCAGAGCTTCAAAATCGTTTTGTGCATCTATAAGAGAGTGTATACCACCCCTTTCTTCACGTCCCCTCCCCCTTAACCACTCATTTCAACTGCTTAGCTGTTTATATGCACCAACCTTCCTAATCGGGTTTATATACGATGGAAATGTGAGTTAATCAAAATATGCATCCAGAAAACACAAACATCATTACACTTTATTTGGCAATAAAGGTAGCAGGGTGTCGGTTGGTCATGGAGGCGTTTACTAAATCTCAAACAGCGGTTGTCTTTATCTTGACAGAATTGAGTATAAATGAACTACCACTTTAGGACCTCTTAAAGATAAGGAGGGGTCGGTGTGCAACTGCATAAGAAAAGAGGTTAGCAGGGTTTGCAAGGTTTGAAATGGTTTGTAATTTCTGATTCTCGAGAGTTTTCGTCGAAACCAGCTCATGGGCTGGGGCAACCGCACTAGCAACAGAGGCCGGCGATAGCCGGCAAGCGTGAGAACTTCGAACGCCATCTCACATAGAATCAGCGGAGTTCGATTCATTCGCCTTATATTTAAGATGCCGGCGAAGCCGGCAAATGGGCCGGCGTAGGACCCCAGCGGCAGAGGCCGGCGTCAGCCGCCCGACGCCGCTGGTATATATATATATATCCTCATACTTAAAGCAGTTATGTCCCGATGTGTGTGTGTGTGTGTGTGTGTGTGTGTGTGTGTGTGTGTGTGTGTGTGTGTGTGTGTGTGTGTGTGTGTGTGTGTGTGTGTGTGTGCATGTGTCCCGGATATCTTAGGAATGGCCGATCAAAACTTGTATGAAATGGTACTCAACATTTAGGTAGGTGCGACATTTATCGATTACCGAAAAATCAGCCCGAGTCACCTCTTACGTGCCTCGGGGCAACGCTGAGTTTGTCCGTGGAGCGCACTTTTGGCCGTGGGTCATGATAACTTCTGCGAGTCGTCTAGCGATGCAAAAAATGCAGGGCGTCATAAAAGGTGTGCAGGACCCCAGTGAGGGTGTGCAAGACGTCATAGTAAGTGTGCAGGACCCTAATCGGAGTGTGCAGGACGTCATAGAAAGTGCGCAGGTCCTAAGTAGGAATGTGCAGGACCCCAGCGGAAGTGTGCAGGACGTCATAGAAAAAGTGCAGGACCCCAGTGGGAGTGTGCAGGGCGTCATAAAAAGTGTGCAGGACCCTAATCGGAGTGTGCAGGACGTCATAGAAAGTGTGCAGGACCCTAATCGGAGTGTGCAGGACGTCATAGAAAGTGCGCAGGTCCTAAGTAGGAATGTGCAGGACCCCAGCGGAAGTGTGCAGGACGTCATAGAAAGTGTGCAGGACCTCAGTGGGAGTGTGCAGGGCGTCATAGAAAGTGTGCAGAACCCTAATCGGAGTGTGTAGGACGTCATAGAAAGTGCGCAGGTCCTAAGTAGGAATGTGCAGGACCCCAGCGGAAGTGTGCAGGACGTCATAGAAAGTGTGCAGGACCTCAGTGTGAGTGTGCAGGGCGTCATAGAAAGTGTGCAGAACCTAATCGGAGTGTGTAGGACGTCATAGAAAGTGCGCAGGTCCTAAGTAGGAATGTGCAGGACCCCAACGGTAGTGTGCAGCACGTCATAGAGGGTGTGCAGGACCCAAATGGTAGCGTACAGGGCGTCATAGAAAATGTGAAGAACCCAACGGGAGTGTGCAGGTCATCGAAAGTTAGCAGGACCGCAGTGGAGTGTGCAGGACGTCACCAAGGGTGTAGGAATTTGAAAAAGGTTTTTCAATTTTTTTAATGCTGTATCTTAACTTTTTGTGGAGAAGAAATAGATAGGAAAACATGAATCTTGGAGAAGCGTGCGACGCGTTTTGAGAGTGACGCAGAACTCCGGAGACATTTTTTTGCCAGTTTTAGGAAACAAGCAGCAGCTCCACTTCCGCACCTTCTCTGTTCGTCACTAATTGCAACCACTAAGTCATTTCGATTCCCTAACTTCCATAAAGCAGTTTTGTATATGTTGCGTGTCTGAGCTTATCAAAACTCGCACCACAAAAACATAAACAACCACCTACCAATTTCGTTCATTGAGACCAAGGACATGGTGTTGGTCAACTAGGGAAACATCATATAATAGGATAATGCGTTTTTCCTTATCATGATAGAGACGGTAAAGCGAGAATAATCGCTTGTGAACTTTACAAATTAGAAGAAAGGGCAGTGGGTAGCGACGTAAGGGAAGGAAGTACAGAAGGGGTTGTGAATTTTGTGCCGGTTGCAACCGACGATTTACCGCTGGCTGCTCATGTTTTGCTTTATAATCCCACATTTTGATACCCCCCACGGCCTGCTGTAAACGTACGGCACCCTGCTCTGCTCAGGAGAGTCCATACGTACAGCAACTTTCGGGTAGACGGAAGTCAGTCACCACCGTTCTAACAAACTAATCCGTCTCAGGTAGTTGGCTCACGCAAAAGTTTCTGTGAGCGAAAACTTCGCTAGGTCTCGCTAGTATATATATATATATATATATATATATATATATATATATATATATATATATATATATATATATATATATATATATATATATATATATATATATATATATATATATATTTAAATATATATATATATATATATATATATATATATATATATATATATTATCTAACTGTTTTGCTTTGCTACGGATTAGTATGATTTGGAAAGTGAAACATTTGTGGGAAACTCGTTAAAAGAAGTGAAATGTCTCATGCTACTGATTTGGCATGGCGATAAACTCGAAAGAAACGCTAAAATTTCAGTGAAATGATTCATCGTTGATTTGGCTGTGCACTTGTTTACTAAACAACAAAAATTGAGTGTGACATTGAGAAACCAAATCACGCGCTTCTTACTAAGCATTTATGTATTCGTGTGACAGCAGTTCTCTTAGTTGACGACATTCGCATAAACACACTACGTGATGTTATTTCCACTTTCATGGGGACACAACATGATTTTGCAAGGACCTGAGACTTGTTAACCTAAACTGCAAGCGTTAGGTTGATTTCAGAAGAGAAGCGCGTGATTTGGTTTTTCAATCTCACACTCAATTTTTGTTGTTTAGTAAACAAGTGCACAGCCAAATCAACGATGAATCATTTCACTGAGTTTTTAGCGCTTCTTTCGAGTTTATTCCCATGCCAAATCAGTAGCATGAGACATTTCACTTCTTTTAACGAGTTTCTCACAAATATTTCACTTCCAAATCATACTAATCCGTAGCAAAGCAAAACAGTTAGATAATTTCACTTTATTTTAGCAAAGGTTTCCTTTTAAAAGCACATTTAGTTGGGTCCCGCATACCTTGCCCAGCGCTTGGCGCACTTCTACTTGGGTCCTGCACACGTTCCCCGGCGCTTGGCGCACTTCTACTTGGGTCCCGCACACGTTTCCCGTCGCTTGGCGCACTTCTACTGGGGTCCTGCACACGTTCAACGGCGCTTGGCGCACTTCTAGATGTGTCCTGCACGCGTTCTTCGGCGCTTGACGCACTTTTAGTTGGGTCTCGCACACGTTTCCCGTCGCTTGGCGCACTTCTACTTGGGTCCTGCACACGTTCCCCGGCGCTTGGCGCACTTCTACTTCTGTCCTGCACACCTTCCCCGGCGCTTGGCGCACTTCTTCTTGGGTCCTGCACACGTTCCCCAGCGCTTGGCGCACTTCTACTTGGGTTTTGCACACGTTCCCGAAGCTTCGCGCAATTCTAGATGCGTCCCGCAATAAGCGGTGTGCATACGGTTCCTGATGGACGAGAAGCAGACCTATCTAACGCTTGCAATCAATTCACTCTTATCCACAATACCACTCCATTTCTCTCGATTGCCCAACCATGTTTCTTATCATTCAAAGTTTCACCGGACTGACACACACACACACACACACACACACAGACACACACACACACATTTTAAAAATTCACAATTTTTTTTCCATATCTCGAGAACCACAAAGCGGATTTTTCTGAAACTTGGGCAGTGTTAAAAACCTTTACTGCTCTACATTTTGTGAAAATGCCAAGTTCGGAACTATCTTCCAAACCGAAATTCTGTAACGAGGGGTTTGCGCAGAAGCAATCCTTTTCTGAATCAGGTGCTTATGCGCACCTATATATATATATATATATATATATATATATATATATATATATATATATATATATATATATATATATATATATATATATATATATATATATATATATATATATATATATATATATATATATATATATATATATATATATATATATATATATATATAATCTAACTGTTTTGCTTTGCTACGGATTAGTATGATTTGGATATGAAACATTTGTGAGAAACTCGTTAAAATAAGTGAAATGTCTTATGCTACTGATTTGGCATGGGAATAAACTCAAAAGAAGCGCTAAAAACTCAGTGAAATGATTCATCGTTGATTTGGCTGTGCACTTGTTTACTAAACAACAAAAATTGAGTGTGAGATTGAAAAACCAAATCACGCACTTCTTACTGAGCAGTTATGTATTCGTGTGACAGCAGTTCTCCTAGTTGACGACATTCGCATAGACCCACTACGTGATGTTATTTCCACTTTCATTAACTGATAGTCATTCGGAAGCGAACGCGTCGAATAATTTAGTAATGCTTGAAAATCAATATTTCTGAATGATTGAGGTGGGCGACACAACATGATTTTGCAAGGACCTGAGACTTGTTAACCTAAACTGCAAGCGTTAGGTTGATTTCAGAAGAGATGTGCGTGATTTGGTTTTTCAATCTCACACTCAATTTTTGTTGTTTAGTAAACAAGTGCACAGCCAAATCAACGATGAATCATTTCACTGAGTTTTTAGCGCTTCTTTGAGTTTATTCCCATGCCAAATCAGTAGCATAAGACATTTTCACTTATTTTAACGAGTTTCTCACAAATGTTTCATATCCAAATCATACTAATCCGTAGCAAAGCAAAACAGTTAGATAATTTCACTTTATTTTACCAAAGGTTTCCTTTTAAAGGCACATTACACCCTCAGATATGACCTTTCAAATGTTCATGCAGTTGTGTAGTAGACCCTCTTGCATAACACTTGCCATCCCCTTCTAGCACCACCACAGTTCACACCCTTTTCATGGTTTCCGAACCCAATAACGACTAGATGAACGGTTGAATCACAACCGCGTTTTCGATTTTCACTCCCTTGCCGGTCCTCCCGGTTGGGTTGAACACGCGATCCGTAATGCTTGGCATACTCGCAGTTGGGTCCCGCCCTCTTTTCCCGGCGCTTGGCGCTTTTTAAGTCGAGTCTCACACACTTTCTCCGGCGCTTGGCGTGCTCCCAGTTAGATCCCGCCCACTATCCCCGGCGCTTGGAGCGCTCCCAGTTGGGTCCCGCACACTTTCTCCGGCGCTCGGCGCTTCTTATTTGGGGTCCCGCACACGTTCCCCGTCGCTTGGCAAATTTTACTTGGGTCGCGAACACGTTCCCGGCGCTTGGCGCACTTTTGGTTGGGTCCCGCACACGTTCTGTGGGGTTTGGCACTCTTCCAGTTGGGCACCGCGCACGTTTCCCGGCGCTCAGCACAGTTCTAATTGGGTCCTGCATACGTTGCCTCGGCGCTTGGCGCACTTCTACTAGGGTCCTGCGCACGTTCTCCGGCTCTTAGCGCACTTCTAGTGTGGTTCCGAACACGTTCCTGGCGCGCGGCGCACTTCTAGTTGGATCCCGAACACGTTCCCCGACGCTCAGCACAGTTCTAGTTGGGTCCCGCATACGTTGCCCGGCGCTTGGCGCGCTTCTGTTTGGGTCCCGCATACGTTGCCCAGCGTTTGCCGCACTTCTACTTGGGTCCTCACGCGTTCCCCGGCGCTTGGCGCACCTCTACTTGGGTCTTGCACACGTTCCCCGGCGCTTGGCGCACTTATAGCTGGGTTCCGCACACGTTTCCCGGCGCTCAGCACAGTTCTATTTGGGTCCCGCATACAATGCCCAGCGCTTGGCGCACTTCTGCTTGGGTCCTGCACACGTTCCCCGGCGCTTGGCGCACTTCTGTTTGGGTCCCGCACACGTTCCCCGGCACTTGGGGCACTTAAATTTGGGTCCCGCCCACCTTCCAGGCGCATAGCGCACTTCTAGATGGGTCCCGCACACGCTCTCCGGTACTTGGCGCCCTTCTATTTGGGTTCCGCGTACGTTGCCCAGCGCTTGGCGTACTTCTACTTGGGTCCCGCACACCTTCCCGGCGTTTGGCGCACATAAATTTGGGTCTCACACGCCTTCCCGGCGCTGGGCGCACTTCTGTTTGGGTCCCGCATACGTTGCCCAGCGCTTGCCGCACTTCTACTTGGGTCCTGCACGCGTTCTTCGGCGCTTGGCGCACTTTTGGTTGGGTCCCGCACACGTTCTGTGGGGTTTGGCACACTTCCAGTTGGGCACCGCGCACGTTTCCCGGCGCTCAGCACAGTTCTAGTTGGGTCCCGCATACAATGCCCAGCGCTTGGCGCACTTCTACTTGGGTCCTGCACACGTTCCCCCGCGCTTGGCGCACTTCTACTTGGGTCCTGCACACGTTTCCCGGCGCTTGGCGCACTTATAGCTGAGTTCCGCACACGTTTCCCGGCGCTCAGCACAGTTCTAGTTGGGTCCCGCATACAATGCCCGTCGCTTGGCGCACTTCTACTTGGGTTCTGCACACGTTCCCCGGCGCTTGGCGCACTTCTACTTAGACTCTGCACACGTTCCCCGGCGCTTGGCGCACTTAAATTTGGGTCCCGCCCACCTTCCAGTCGCTTTGCGCACTTCTAGATGTGTCCTGCACGCGTTATTCGGCGCTTGGCGCACTTCTACTTGGGTCCTGCACACGTTCCCCGGCGCTTGGCGCACTTCTACTTGGGTCCTGCACACCTTCCCCGGCGCTTGGCGCACTTCTTCTTGGGTCCTGCACACGTTCCCCGGCGCTTGGCGCACTTCTACTTGGGTTTTGCACACGTTCCCGAAGCTTCGCGCAATTCTAGATGCGTCCCGCAATAAGCGGTGTGCATACGGTTCCTGATGGACGAGAAGCAGACCTACCCTAACGCTTGCAATCAATTCACTCTTATCACAATACCACTCCATTTCTCTCGATTGCCCAACCATGTTTCTTATCATTCAAAGTTTCACCGGACTGACACACACACACACACACACACAGACACACACACAGACACACATTTTAAAATTCACAATTTTTTCCATATCTCGAGAACCACAAAGCGGATTTTTCTGAAACTTGGGCAGTGTTAAAAACCTTTACTGCTCTACATTTTGTGAAAATGCCAAGTTCGGAACTATCTTCCAAACCGAGATTCTGTAACGAGGGGTTTGCGCAGAAGCAATCCTTTTCCAAATCAGGTGCGCACTTCGCGCGCACCACAATATATATATACCAGCGGCGTCGCCGGCTGACGCCGGCCTCTGCCGCTGGGGTCCGGCTACGCCGGCCCATTTGCCGGCTTCGCCGGCATCTTAAGTATAAGGCGAATGAATCGAACTCCGCTAATTCTATGTGAGATGGCGTTCGAAGTTCTCACGCTTGCTGGCCATCGCCGGCCTCTGTTGCTGGAGTACGGTTGCGCCAGCACGTGAGCTGGTTTCGACGAAAACGCTCGAGGAATCAGAAATTACAAACTATTTCAAACCATGCAAACCCTGCTAACCTCCTTTTCTTATGCAGTTGCACACCGACCTCTTACCTAGCTTTAAGAGGTCCTAAAGTGGTAGTTCATTTATATTCAATTCTGTAAAGATAAAGACAACCGCTGTTTGAGATTTAGTAAACGCCTCCATGACCAACCGACACCCTGCTACCTTTATTGCCAAATGAAGTATAATGATGTTTGTGTTTTCTGGATGCATATTTTGATTAACTCACATTTCCATCGTATATAAACCCGATTTAGAAAGGTTGGTGCATATAAACAGCTACAGTTGAAATGAGTGGTTAAGGGGAGGGGACGTGAAGAAAGGGGTGGTATACACTCTCTTATAGATGCACAAAACGATTTTGAAGCTCTGCGCTAACCCACTTCGGTCCCGCACACTTTCTACGGCGTCCGGCGCACTCTCTACCTTGGGTCCCGCACACTTTTTCGGCGTCCTCTGCAACTCCCACTTGGGTCCCGCACACTTTCTACGGCGTCCTACGCACTTCCACTTGGGTCCCGCACATACTTCTACGGCGTCCTACGCACTTCCACTTGGGTCCCGCACACACTTTCTTCGGCGTCCTGCGCACTCCCACTTGGGTCCCGCACACTTTTTTTCGGCGTCCTGCGCACTCCCACTTGGGTCCCGCACACATTCTTCGGCGTCTTGCGCACTCCACTCTGGGTCCCGCACACTTTCTACCGCGTCCTACGCACTTCCACTCTGGGTCCCGCACACTTGCTCTCGCGTCCTGCGCGCTCCCACTTTGATCCCGCACACTTTCTATGGCGTCCGGCGCACTCTACCTTGGGTCCCGCACACTTTCTACGTCGTCCGGCGCCCTCTACCTAAGGTCCCGCACACTTTCTACGGCGTCCGGCGCATTCTACCTTGGGTCCCGCACATTTCTACGGCGTCCTACGCACTTCCACTTGGGTCCCACATACTTTTTTTCGGCGTCCGGCGCACTCTCTACCTTGGGTCCTGCACACTTTCTACGGCGTCCTACGCACTTCCACTTGGGTCCCACACACTTTCTACGGCGTTCTGCGCGCTCTTGAGCCCGTACCCGTAAGGTAGCCCGTCTTGAAAGTCAAGCCGAATAAACGGTCAAACAAACACACAGAGAAACGCACACATACATAAACACACACACGCACACACAAATTTACTGAAATATATATAGTAGGATATATATATATATATATATATATATATATATATATATATATATATATATATATATATATATATATATATATATATATATATATATATATATATATATATATATATATTATATATATATATATATATATATATATATATGGGGGTGTGTATACAAGTCTGTTGGTACCTGCTCGTTGGTGCCCCTGCTTCTACTGAACCCAGCAGACGTTTGAGTGTACACAGGGAACGTTCGAGCGATATAGCGTGCACAACTATATCGCGAAAGTATCCCGCACATTGCATAAAGGTGTCGCCGTCCGGCACACTATAGGCCTCTGGTCCATAACACCTTAGGATCCGTACCTAGGAGTCATGGAGTCTTTTGGCCACAAGCCACAATTTCGCCACCCTGAACTGTCGATCGCTGTCGAGTGATATCCAAAAACTGCGCTATCCAGACTTCTGAGCTATTTCGATGCACCGTTTGCTGCTTTGCAGGAAACCCGCCTGAAGGATAGACCTGTCATCAGCGTCGGAGAGTACACCATCTACTGCGGCAACGCTGACGATAGGAGAATGGGAGGCCGTGCAATAGTTGAAAGGAAGGATTTCAATGGTATGGTCAAGGAGTTCGGCTCAGCGTCGTGCCGGAATGCATTCGTACGACTGCGGGATCACAGAGGATTCAATCTGTGGATAGTGAGTGCTCATGCGCCCACTGAAACCGCCGAAGACAATTCCAAGGATGCGTTTTATGAGGAACTTATTACGTTGCTGGCCAGGATACCTTGTCAACATGCTGTTGTCGTGGGGATTGACGCAAATGCGAAGATGGGACTTGGATCAGGAACTGAAGTACTCGGTAAATGGTTCTACCCAGTGGAGCAAACATCGGACAATGGCTACCGCCTTTGTCGACTTTGTGAACGCAGTGGTCTGATTATTGCATCGACATTCAAGAGGAATCATCGCCGCCATCAGCTTACGTGGCAGGGACCAACCCGGCTATCTCCAGAAGAGCAGCGGAAGCGGAAGATGACAACTTTGAAACTACAGCTTGACTATGTCCTGACGAGGAATATTCCAGTATCGGACATTCGAAGATCTAGAGCTGTGTGGGATGTCGCATTCGATTCGGATCACCGTCCTGTTCTGTTGAACTTCACTGCGAGGATTCATAAGAGGAAGCGAGGGGCTCAGCCTCTCCAGAGGATTGACATGACAAGTCTCAGAGATGAAGAGTGCAGAAGGAATTTCCGACAACGCGTTTCTATTCACATCGGAGTACGGACTAAGAAGAAACTTTGCGACGCGGATTCTTTTGTCAAATGCATCCAGGACGCTTCGAAAGAGGCACTCCCGGTTGTACAGCCTAAGAAGAAGTTCGGCTCTACGTCTCAGAAGAAACAACATCTACCTACAACAGAGTATGTGCTCTCCGAACTGCAGGAAACTTCGTGGAGGAGAAGCGTCTGAGGAGGAAGTTGCGTCGGCAGCTTAAAAGTGACCGCGAACGAGAGTGGACGTGTAGAGCTAAGGAGTTCGGAGAAGGCTTGGGAGGAGAAGAATCCGAGGAAAGCCTACACGTTGCTGCGACAGTATAGCGGGAAGATGAAGAGATGTTCTCCTGTCTTGAACACTACCAATGGAGTTGCAGTTGGTGATGCGACGCTGCCAATATGGAAGGATTACTTCAGTTCACTACTGAATCGTCCAGCGCCATCAGTACCCTGAGCTCCCGCATGTTCAGAGAGCACATTACGATGTCAGTGAGGAACCGCCGACTGAGTCTGGAAGTTTTGGATTGTGTCCGGAAAATGAAGAATGGAAAGGCAGGTGGAGATGACAACATCACTGCTGAAATGCTGAAAGCTCTTCCTCCGTCTGGGATTCGTGAAATGACCAACACCATCCGTGCCATATGGATGGAGCGAAAGGATACCCGATTCGTGGAGACATGCGATCATCGTACCTCTTCACAAGAAGCTATCCGTCACGGATCCTAAGAACTACAGAGGAATCTCTCTACTTCGTGTCATGTACAAAGGTTTTAGAACGTATCATTCTCGAGCGACTTATCAAACATCGTGAAGGAACGACCAGAGATGAGCAAGCCGGTTTTCGACCTGGAAGATCGACCATCGACCAAGTGTTCGTCGTGAGAAGAGTAATTGAATCGTGGCAGCGGTTTTCGAAGCCATTACAGCTTGCTTTTTGGACTTTGAAGCCGCGTTCGACTCTCCTCATCGTGATCGATTGCTCAATGCTCTGCGAGCAGATGGAGTCCCGGAAAAGTATGTTCGGTTAATCGAGGACATGAACAAAGGAACAACAGCAGCAGTTCGTACACCTGTCGGATTTACGTCAGCTTTCGAGGTGAAAACAGGAGTAAGGCAAGGAGCCGTTGCAGGACCTTTTCTTTTCAACTTCGCCGTTGATGACATCATGCGTAGAGTTGCAGAACAGTTTCCTGCGGATGTGATCCTAACACCATCAGGACGCTCCCTTGTCGACCTGGAGTACGCCGACGACATTGTGTTATTCGCTGAAAACAACGCAAAACTGCAAAGGATTGTGAACCTCGTTTCGAAGTATGCCGCAGCCTATGGACTTCGTCTTCGTCCCGACAAATGCAAGCAGATGTGGGTCTCTCAGAGGCCTTCAACTGGAGTTTGTGTGGACGGACAACGTATCGAACTGGTGGACGATTTCTGTTATTTGGGCTGTTTGCTGAAGAACGATGGTAGTTATGCAGCGGATATTCGACAACGATGTGCGAAAGCTACGTCTGCATTCAATTCTCTAACCAAGTGTTTGTGGTCTACCACCATCGCGAAGGAAGTCAAGTTGCGCGTCTACCTATCCGCTATTCGCCCTATCATGATGTACGGATCGGAGACGTGGGCAGCACCGAAAACGCAGATGGAAAGGTTGGATTGCACGGAGAGGAAGCTTTTTAGGCGTTTGCTTGGATATTTCTGGCCGCGTGTATGCCATAACGAAGACCTTTACAAGGAAATCGACGCAGTACATCAACGCTTGACACGAGTGGAGGTGCCAGCCTCTCCTAACGCCATCTCAAGCAGCAATGGAAAGTCGACTTCGACTGCTCGGGCATATACTAAGAAGAACGCCGGATCGTCTCGTACAACACGCTTTAAAAATGCTTCCAAATCCTGTCTGGAAACGGCCACCTGGGCGTAGGCGAAAGTTCTGGACGGATGTGGTTAAAGAGGATTTAAAGTCACTCGGCATCGAAAGACAGTTCAGGCGCGATGTTTCGTTTCGCAGGAAATGGAATAGTGACAGCTGGATGGAATGTGTTCAAATTGTGGCTGAAGACCGTGAAAAATGGACACGGCTGACTACTAGACGGCACACTCGGTGAAGATGTGAATGACCAAGCGTCAGGCGAAAGCCAACCGATTAAGTCAAGAGCAGTACATATATATATATATATATATATATATATATATATATATATATATATATATATATATATATATATATATATATATATATATATATATATATATATATATATATATATATATATATATATATATATATATATATATATATATATATATATATATATATATACATATATACATATATATATATTTTGGTAAATTTGTGTGTGCGTGTGTGTGTGTAGTTAAACTCTGGTACCGCCGTAGTGACCTGTTGATTTCGATTATCACAGCGCGGAGCGGTGGGTTTTTCGTCGGAACCTCCTTATCACTAGTTATATTTCACCGAGGCCCACCGCTCCGCTGCTGGTATTGATCGAAATGAACAGGTCACTACGGCGGCACCAGAGTTTATGTATGTGTGCGTTTCTCTGTGTTTGTTGGACCGTTTATTCGGCTTGACTTTCAAGGCGGGCAACCCTTCGGGATGGGCTTCGAAAGTGGGCAGGATGTCAGGGTAAGGGTGCAGGAACTTAGAAGTGATGCGCAGTACACCATAGGAAGGATGCGGGACCCAAATGGTAGTGCGCCAGACGCAGTACGAAGGGTGCGGGATCCAAGTGGGAGTGCGCAGGAGGCCTTTAAAAGTGTGCGGGACCCAAGTGGGGGAGCGCCGGACGCCATGGAAAGTATGCGGGACCCAAGTGGGAGTGCGCCGAACGCCGTAGGAAGTGTGCGGGATCTGAGCGGGAGAGCGCCGGACTCCGTAGAAAGTGTGCGGGACCCAAGTAGGAGTGCGCCGGACGCCGTAGAAAGTGTGCTTGACCCGAGTGATAATGCGCCGGACGCCATGGAAAGTATGCGGGACCCAAGTGAGTGAGCGCCGGACGCCGTAGAAAACATGTGAGACTCAGGGGAGAGAGTGCAGAACTTCAGAATCACTATGCGCATCTAAAAGAGAGCGTACACCATCCCTTTCTTCAGGTCCCCTACCCATCACCACTCATTTCAACTGCTTAAATGTTTATAGGCACTAACTTTTTTCAATTCGGGTTTATATACGATGAAAATAAGTTAATCAAAATCTGCATCCATGAAACACAAACATCATTCTACTTCATTCGGCAATAAAAGTAGCAGGGTGTCGGTTGATCATGAAAACGTTTAGTAAATTCCAGACATCGGTTGTCCTTATCATGAAAGAAATTAGAATAAATCAAAAGCCGCTTCAGGACCTTATGAAACAGAAGAACGACTGGTGTGTCACGGTACAGATAAAGAGGTAAACGGGTGTTCCAAAGTTTGGAATGCTTTGTGGTTTCGAATCGTTTAAGCGTTGCCGCCTAAGCCAGCTTATGGGCCGGTGCAGGAAAAAAAGGAAGCGCTGATTCATTTGTCTTATACCCAAATGCCGGCGAAGCCGGCAAATGGGCTGGCGCAGCCGGACCCCAGCGGCAGAGGCCGGCGTCAGCCGGCAGACACAGCTGGTGTTTTAATATGTTTCACCTGGAGCGGCAACAGCCGATTTTTTTGACAAACTTAAACCTTGTTTTGACTGCATCGGTCGCTGCGGCCATGCGAGGAACAACTATTCCTTTTTCATAGCGCGTAATGGAAAGGCGCTCCAACTGTGATCGCTTCGTTCAAACGTCCTAAATCGGTGGGTCGCGGCGGCTGAATCCTATGTTGTACTGCATCACTGCTGAAGGAGCGATTACAAATGGTCGCTGACCATCGCTCCGTCGCTGCCAAAATGGCAGCGATGGAGCGATTGGCAAAGCGAATGAAACGTTTCTGTCTGTGAACTTTGCTCAATTAACATGACGATATCAGTGTTTACGAGTCGGAACATGTTATTAATGTCCACTAGCCATTACTTTCCACCGATTGATTTCCTCAATCGCTCCCGCACGCGATGGCTCGCTCCTGCCCGCAGCAGCACACTTCCGCCCGGAGCGGTCCGCTGACGCCCGTCATACCTGTATCACACCCTCCACGTCTCGCCTATGAATATTTTCTGACAGCTAAGGATCCATTGCTATTGGGGACGGCCGCTGCCGCTCATGACGTCTTATCGCCGCTCTTTCACCGAAAGCAGTCAAAAAGCGGCCATGAGGCGCTATGAGCAGATACGGGAGTCCCCGTTAGCTATGGATAACGCCTAAGGTCTTGGTCATAGTTAGCGGATCGTCTGTAGCCGGTTAACAAGTTCTGAAAAACCTAGAATTGACGAAAAACACCCGATTCGGCCAGCGGTCGCCGATCAGCTCGATATGAATGAAGGACACGACAGTAGAGGATAAACAAAACAGCTGGTGTGGAAAACAGCACCAATACTAGCCGTTTCTTCCGGACCACTCTTTCTGCTCCATAGACTAATAGTTCCTTTCGTTTGCTGGTAGTTCTGCTTATTATGGGAAGCAGCATTGAGTTTTTAGTCTCGATTTTGTTGGGTCCAACGAAGAGCATTATAGCGGCCATGAGACACATCAGACTTTCTTCTTCTTCTTTGCAGCCACATCGAGGGTTTTGTCATAGGCGGAGAAACTGGGCGACCAGTAGTGGATTCGTCCATAGATCCATTATGGTCAGCGTGGTAGGTCTCTTCGGACAATTAAATAAATGTGCGGTTTTATGACCGATGGAACCGCAGTCCGGACAAACATCAGATTTGCTGCTGTCAATCTTGCTGGCGTAAGACATAAGCATTGTAGAGTGACCGCAGCGCAGCGATGCGAGTGTGCATCTAGCCCTTCTTCCGAGTTGAGTCTCGGATGTACAGACTGGGGGCGGTACTTCTCATAGTTTAGGATCTACCGCCGCCTTCTCAACATGACACCGTACGAACTTGGTGTGCTCCTCGCGCAGAAGACGGAGTCGTTCTTTCTGTGAGTCGTGCCATCTTTGCAAGTTAACTTTGCTTGGAGCATCGGCGAATGGCTTTCTTTTGTCTCTTTCTCTAACGGGGTTGAGCACTCTCCAAGACGGGTGGTTTGGTTGTTTAATAATATTGATACATAGTTGCTGGGCTTGGAGCTGACAGTGCTCCTTCACTGGTAACAGACGGATCTCAGCATGCAGGTGCTCTACTGGGGAACTCCTTGCAGATCCGGTGGCGATACGAAGAGCGGCATTTTTTTACTCGTTGCATCTGCGTCCAAGAGGATTCTGAGACGAGTTGCTGCCATACGGGTTTGGCGTATTCCAGGGTGGGCTGAAAAATCGCCTCATACGTTGTAAGTATTTTCCTTGCTGCTACCCCATGATGTACCGCCCAGGGCCCTGAGGACATTGAGCTAAGCTTTACCGACTGACTGCTTTTATTCGCTATTCTTATGGAACTTGAGCGACGGATCAAGCAGGAGACCGAGCAGTTTTGGAAATCGAGCTGCTGGCAGACGGTTTCCATCCCACTCTACATCCGGATGAGCGCTGTGCTCGGATGGGTCCGTTTCGAGGACAGATACCGTTGACTTGGATGCGAAATCTTTTGCATCATCTCATCGAAAAAGCTCTTCAGTGTGATCAGGTACTCCTTGATCTTGTTGGCGGCAACATCTATGTTCCGATCTCGACACATGATTGTTGTGTCATCGGCATACGCGACAACATTGATATCCTGTGGCGGTTCAGGCATATCCTCGAGTTAGACTGAACAAGGCTGGCGATAGGACACCGCCCTGTGGGACTCCAGCTGCGATAGGAATGCTGTTCGAGACGTGATTCTGAAACATTACTCGAGCTCGTCTTCCCTTGATGAATGCTGTTATCCAGCATTTCTGCCATGGCGGTATTGATGATTTCAGTAAGTTGCTTGACAGGACTCCATGGTTTACTGTGTAGAATGCCTTGGTGAGATCTAAGGCTACAGCCACAATTCTCTGTGGCTTCTCGGCATTGAACCCATCAATGGCAAAGCTAGTAATTTACAGCAGAGCTGTCGTGGTAGAATGCAGCTTTCTGAACCCGTGCTCAAACACCTGTTTATCATTGTGCTCTGCAAGGTTCTTCACCATCAAATTTTTGGCTACTTTCGCAAATGAGGACAGCAAACTAATGGGGCGATATCCCTTGACTGAAACTTGGGGCTTGCCAGGCTTGGGCAGCGGCACGACGTTAGCTGTTTTCTAATTCTGCGGGATAGTCCACGAACTGAACGAGGTGTTTATCAAGTCAGTGAGAAGCGGAAGGATTTCAGTTGGCATCTTCTTCAAGGCAGCAGGGCATATTCCGTCGGGACCAACAACTTTAGAGTTCCGCATATCCTTTATAACCTTCTCGACTTGCGTCGTAGTGAACGCTTCGGCCGTGCTCATAAGCGGGAGGCGGCACAGCTCTCTTACTGTATCCCCTCCACGAAGAGGGTTTTGTCATGGGAAAGGTGCTGGCCGGCCGCGTCTCTCCTTCTGATTCTCCTGCAAAGGGCCGGCGTGGAAAGGAATCCTGGACCCGCTCAGAAGAAGAAGTACCCATGTGCCGCATGCGACAGAGATGTCACTTGGAATGGGACCAGCGTCCAATTCTTTGGATACCAAAGGTGGGTGCACTTATCTTGTTCGGGTCTCAGTTCTGTGAGGCATCATAACTCTTCTTTTCGCTTGTGTTATATGCTCTTCACCTTCTAACTCTGATTCCTCCCACTCCAGTCGCCCCCTTTCCATTGTACATATCAATCTCAGCGGCCTTCGTGCCAAACTTTCTAAGCTCTCTCTCTTCGCACGTACTTACCATCCAGACGTGATCATGGTTCAAGAAACCAAGCTCTCTCCATCCCCTACCCGTCCTCATCCTAATATCCCGGGCTATACTGCCTTCCATGCTCCAATGTCAGCTCTTGGCAGAGGAGTTTCAACCTTTGTTTTATCTTCTCTCCCTCCCCACCTCATACCCAACACCCCACGGATGGTACTCTCGAGTACCTTCCAATCCATCTCCCTCCCAAAACACCTATGTCTCTCTTCAACATATATATTCCACCACTACCTTATGCCCCTCATCTTTACAATCCTATTCCACTTCTTAAGCAGCTTTACGACTGCTCCCTCTCATCTACGATTGTTTTCGCGGGCGATTTCAACGCTCACACTTTTGCTCGTCTCTTGGCTCTGATGCTACAGGAAATGACGTCGAAGAATGGGCAGAGGAGTGTGACCTGGTCATCTTTAAACGATGATCAGCCCACCCGTCTCCCTACCAACGGCCGATCCTCCAGCTCAGACATTTCTCTAGTCTCGTCCAATCTCTCTAACTCTTGCTCATGGTCCACCTCAACTACTCTGTCAAGTGACCATGTCCCCGTCTTTATCCATATCGACCTCTCCAACTCTCTCGCTCTCTATTCTGGTGTTCGTCAACATTCTTATCTTGATTTAGGCCGAGCAGACTGGCGCCTGTTCAGTGAGGTTGCACTTCACTTTAGTGGCCGATTACCCGTGGAATGGCGACGTGCACCAAAAAGAGTGCCATTTATCTGACGCGATCCGCGGAGCCATGAAAGCGGCTATTCCTGTCGGCCGCGTTAAGACGTTCTATCCAAATGTCACAAGGAGACCTCGATAAGATCAGGACAAGAGATGCCAGGAAAGCGGTCAACCATCTGGACCCCGTCGTTGCTGAACTTGACGATGAGATCAAAAAGGACCTGGACAGGTACAAGAAAGAAGAATGGGAAAAGTTCACCGAGCAGTTGGATTTTGAGACGGATAGTGCAGCTGCTTGGAAGGTTTTACGGAAGCTCTCGGGTAAGAGCTCACCCGCTACCGTCTCCCCAATTGAATTCGGCAACAGTGTATTCAACTCGGGCAAGGAAGCCGCTTATGCGCTCGGTAAAAGTTTTTTCATCACCAGTGCAAAGCGTGGTCCGCAGAATAGAGTGACTGTACGAGAGCTGTGCCGCCTCCCGCTTATGAGCACGACCGAAGCGTTCACTACGACGCAAGTTGAGAAGGTTATAAAGGATATGCGGAACTCTAAAGCTGTTGGTCCCGACGGAATATGCCCTGCTGTCTTGAAGAAGCTTACGACTGCCATCCTTACGCTCCTCACTGATTTGATAAACACCTCGTTCAGGTCGTGCACTACCCCGCAGAATTAGAAAACAGCTAACGTCGTGCCGCTGCCCAAGCCTGGCAAGCCCCAAGTTCCAGTCAAGGGATATCGCCCCATTAGTTTGTTGGCCTCATTTGCGAAAGTAGCCGAAAATTTGATTGCGAAGGACCTTGCAGAGCACAATGATAAACAGGTGTTTGAGCACGGATTCAGAAAGCTGCATTCCACCACGACAGCTCTGCTGGAAATTACTAGCTTTTCCATTGATGGGTTCAATGCCGAGAAGCCCCAGAGAACTGTGGCTGTACCCTCAGATCTCACCAAGACATTCGACACAGTAAAGCATGGAGTCCTGTCAAGCAACCTACTGAAATCATCAATACCGCCATGGCAGAAACGCTGGATAACAGCATTCATCAAGGGAGGACGAGCTGCTGCCGAAATGTCGTACGTTCGTGCCATGGCAGCGTGGAGGAAAGAAGACCACACTCCGTGCAAACCGACGTCAACCCCTCCGCGTGGAGGGTTCTCGTCATGGGAGAGATGCTGGCTGGCTGCAGCTCTCCTAAGGATTCTACTACAAAGGGCCGGCATCGAGAAGAATCCAGGACCCGCTCAGGAGTACCTATGCGCCACATGCAGCAAGAAGGTCACATGGAATGGGATAAGTGTCCAATGTTTTGGATGTCAGAGGTGGGTGCACCTCTCCTGTTCGGGTCTCAGTTCTGTGATCCTTCCTTCCGTTGTGTTCTGTGCTCTGCACCCAGTAACTCTGATTCCTCATTTACCCACCGCCCCCTCTCTATTGTTCATATTAACCTCAATGGCCTTCGTGCCAAGTTGTCTGAACTCTCTCTTTTTGCTCGTACTCATCATCCTGATGTCATAATGGTTCAGGAAACCAAACTTTCTCCTTCTACTACCGCTCGTCACCCTAACATTCCTGGCTACACTGCTTATCATGCTCCAAGGTCAGCTCTCGGCGGAGGAGTTCCCACTTTCGTATTATCAAATCTACCCTCTCATATCATACCAAACACACCAAAGGACGGTACTCTCGAGTACCTACCTATCCATCTCCCTCTTAAAATACCTTTATCTCTTTTTAATATCTATATCCCTCCTACCACGTCCTGTCCCCGATCTTATGACCCTACTCCCTCACTCAAGCAGTTGTACGACTGCTCCCTTTCACCCTCTGTTGTCTTCGCAGGCGACTTCAATGCTCATACATTCTGCTCGTCGCTTGACACTGACGCTAGAGGAGAAGACGTCGAAGAATGGGCGGAAGAGTGCGATCTGGTCATTCTCAACGATGATCAGCCCACTCGTCTCCCGGCCAACGGCCGATCCTCTATTCCAGACATCTCTCTTGTATCATCTAATCTCTCCAGCGCCTGCTTCTTCTCTTCTTTGCAGCCGCAGGAAGGTTTTTGTCAAAGGTTCAAGAAACTGGCGACTGAAACCGGATCAGTCCACAAATCCACTGTTGCCAGAGTGGTCGGCCTCTTTGGGCAATCAAATAGGTGCTCGGTTGTGTGGCCACGGCTACCGCAGTCCGGGCACTCGTCAGGCTTACTGCGATCGATCTTATGCAAGTATGACATCAGCATAGGGGAATGACCGCAGCGTAACGAGGCAAGGGTACTTCTAGCCCGCCTACCGAGTTCCATCTCGGTGTTGCTGACCATGGGTGGTACGACATCCAATATAGGATTGACGGTCATCCTACTCAAGTGATCCCTGACGAACTTCGTGTGCTCCGCACGTAAAAGACGCAGACGATCCAGTTGGGAGTCCGTCCATCTTTGTATATTGACTTTCTCGGGAGCATCCGCAAAAGGCCTTCTGATATGTCTCTCTCACGGGATTCATGATCCTTCTTAATGGGTGGTCAGGCTGCTTGACAGTGTTAATAACCAGTTGCTGGGCTTGGAGTTGGCAGTGTTCCTTAACCGGCAGAACTCGGGCCTCAGCCTGAAGATGTTCCACTGGGGTGCTTTTAGCACACCCTGTGGCAATCCGAAGTGCAGCATTTTGAACTCGCTGCATCTTTGTCCACGATGACTCCGATATCATGTACTGCCATACCGGTGCAGCGTACTCCAACGCCGGCTGCAATATTGCCTTGTAGGTTGTCAAAATTGTCTCCTTGCTACTTCCCACGACGTTCCTCCCAGAGCTCGTAGAGACGTTGAGCTTTGCTTTCACTGTAGCCTGTTTCTGCTCAGTATTCTTGTGGAACCTCAACGAAGGATCCAATACTAGGCCGAGCAGCTTAGGAAACGTGCGGCAGGCAGACGAGCGTCTTCCCAATTCACAACGGGTGAGCGCAGTGTTCCTTAGGGTCAGTGGAGAAACTGATACAGATGATTTAGCGGCAGAGACAGTGAGCATCATATCATCGAGAAAGCTCTTCAGAACGATGAGGTAGCTATTTATCTTGCGTGCAGCTATATTAATGTCTCTGTCTCGGCACAAGATGGTGATGTCATCCGCATACGCAACGACTTTGATGTCACTTGGGGGGACGGGCAAATCTTCCAGGTAAAGACTAAACAGAGCAGGCGATATGACTCCTCCTTGAGGGACACCGGCAGCGATCGGAATGCAATTAGAGACATGTCCCTGAAACAACACTTTTGCGCGGCGTCCTTTGATGAGTGCGGTAATCCATCGCTTCTGCCAAGGCGGGATGGTGGACCTCAATAGCTTCTCAGACAGTATGCCTAAGTTGACAGTGTCAAATTTCTTCGTGAGGTCCAGGGCTACTCCAACAGTGCGTTGAGGCTCTCCAGCGTTGAAGCCTTCCAGAACATAGCTAACAATCTCCAGCAGCGCCGGGGTGGTAGAGTGCAATTTGCGAAATTCATGCTGGTGCTGCTGATTGTTACTATGCTCGGCCAACTCCTTGACGACCAGTTTCTCACCGGCTTTGGCGATTGGTGATAAAAGACTTATTGGTCTGTATCCCTTAGCCGTGGAGGGCGATTTACCTGGCTTGGGCAACGGGATGGTGTTTGCCATTTTCCAGTCTTGCGGTAAGATGCACGTGCGAAAGGATGTGTTGATGACGTCAGCCAGGATTGGCATAATCTCACTCGGTAGTTTCTTCAAGACCGCAGGACTAATGCCATCCAGCCCTACAGCCTTCGAGTTTCGCATCTCTTTAACCACCTTTTCAATCTGCGCGGGCGTCACAGCTTCTGCTACATTCATAAGAGGTAACTTACATAGCTCTCTTACAGTCACTCGGTTCTGCTTCCCTCTCTTAGCCTGAGTTATGAAAAATTCTTTCCGAGAGCAGTTGCAGCCTCCTTTCCCGATTTGAAAACTCCATTCTCGAACTCGATCGTGGAATAGTTGGTGAAGGTGCTCTTGCCCGAGATCTTCTTTAGAACTTTCCAAGTTGACGCTCCATCACTCTTGAAATTCATCTTCTCCGTAAATTTCTCCCAACACTCCTTCTTGTGCTTGTCCAGATCTCGCTTGATCTCACTATCCAGCTCAGCAATGGTCGGATCCAGGTGATCTAAGACTCTCTTTGCATCCCTTGTCCTTATCTTCTCCAAGATTTCCCTGGTGACATTGGGAAAGAAGGTCTTGACTCGGCCCTCCGGAATGGCTGCTTTCATGGCCTTGCGAATCGCGTCAGTCAAGTGACGCTCCTTCTGGTGCACGTTTCCATTCCATGGGTAGTCATCCACATGGCGAAGTGCCACCTCCCTGAACAAGCGCCAGCCTGCAAGGCAAAGATTTAGATAAGACCTTGACGGATACCTGAATAAGGAGCAAGAGAATTAGAGAGATCGACATGGACAAAGACGGGGATATGATCACTGGACAGAGTTGTAGCGGTAGACCAAGAGCAGGCGCAAGAGAGGTTAGATGATACAAGAGAGATGTGTGGACTACAGGATCGGCCGTTGGCCGGGAGAGGTGTGGGCTGATCATCGTTGAGAATGACCAGATCGCACTCCTCCGCCCACTCTTCGACGTCTTCTCCTCTAGCGTCAGTGTCAAGCAACGAGCAGAATGTATGAGCATTGAAATCGCCTGCAAAGACAACAGAGGGTGAAAGGGAGCAGTCATACAGCTGCTTGAGTGAGGGAGTAGGGTTGTAAGATTGGGGACAGGACGTGGTAGGAGGGATATAGATATTAAAAAGAGATATAGGTGTTTTAAGAGGGAGGTGGATAGGCAGGCACTCAAGAGTACCGTTCGATGGGGTGTTTGGTATGATATGAGAGGGTATATTGGAGATAATACGAAAGTGGAAACTCCTCCGCCGTGAGCTGACCTTGGAGCATGAGAAGCAGTGTAGCCAGGAATGTTAGGTTACGAGCGGTAGTAGGAGAAAGCTTGGTTTCCTGAACCATTATGACATCAGGATGATGAGTACGAGAAAAAGAGAGTTCAGACAACTGGGGACGAAGGCCATTGAGGTCAATATGTACAATAGAGAGGGGGCGGTTGGTAAAAGAGGAATCAGAGTAGCTGGGGCAGAGCACAGAACACAACGGAAGGAAGAGTTGTGATGCCTCACAGAACTGAGACCCGAACAGGAAAGATGCACCACCTTTGACATCCGAAGCACTGGACGCTTGTTTTACTCCATGTGACATCCTTGCCGCACGTGGCGCATGGTACTTCTAAGCGGGTCCTGGATTCCTCTCGACGCCGGCCATTTGTAGTAGAATCCTTAGAGAGCTGCAGCCAGCCAGCATCTCTCCCATGACAAAACCCTCCACGCGGAGGGGGTTGACGTCGGTTTGCACGGAGGTGGTCTTCTTTCCTCCACACTGCCACGGCACGAACGTACGACATCTCGGCAGCAGCGCCTGCTCTGGTCGACCGCTACAACTCTGTCCAGTGATCATATCCCGTCTTAGTCCATGTCGATCTCTAATTCTTTTGCTCGTTATTCAGGTATCCGTCAAATGTCTTATCTAAATCTTTGCCTTGCAGACTGGCGCTTGTTCAGGGAGGTGGCACTTCGCCATGTGGATGACTACCCATGGAATGGAAAACGTGCACCAGAAAGAACGTCACTTGACGGACTCGATTCGCAAGGCAATGAAAGCCGCCATTCCGGAGCGCCGAGTTAAGACCTTCTTTCCCAATGTCACCAGAGAAATCTTGGAGAAGATAAGGACAAGGGATGCAAAGAGAGTGGCAGATCACCTGGATCCGACAATTAACGAGCTGGATAATGAGATTAAGCTGAGATCTGGACAAGCACAAGAAGGAGTGTTGGGAGAAATTCACGGAGAAGATCAATTTGAAGAGTGATGGAGCGTCAACTTGGAAAGTTCTAAAGAAGATCTCGGCAAGAGCACCTCCACCAACTACTCTACGATCCGAGTTCGAGAATGGAGTCTTCACATCGGGAAAGGAGGCTGCAACTGCTCTCGGAAAGAATTTTTTCATAACCCAGGCTAAGAGAGGGAAACAGAATCGAGTGACTGTAAGAGAGCTCTGTAAGTTGCCGGTGATTAAAGAGATGCGCAACTCGAAGGCTGTAGGGCCGGATGGCATTAGTCCAGCGGTCTTGAAGAAACTGCCGACTGAGATTATGCCAATCCTGGCTGACGTCATCAACACATCCTTTCGCACGTGCATCCTACCCCAAGACTGGAAAATGGCAAGCGCCATCCCGTTGCCCAAGCCAGGTAAATCGCCCTCCACGGCTAAGGGATACAGGCCAATAAGTCTTTTATCACCAATCGCCAAAGCCGCTGAGAAACTGGTCGTCAAGGAGCTGGCCGAGCATAATAAGAAACAGCAGCACCAACATGTAATCCGCAAATTACATTCTACCACCACGGCGCTGCTAGAGATTGTGAGCTATGTTTTGGATGACTTCAACGCCACCAAGCCTCAACGCACTGTTGGAGTAGCCCTGGACCTCACGAAGGCGTTTGACACTGTCAACTTGGGCATACTGTCTGAGAAGCCATTTAGGTCCACCATCCCGCCTTGGCAGAAGCGATGGATTACCGCACTCATCAGAGGGCGCCGAGCAAAAGTGCTGTTTCAGGGACATGTCTCTAATAGCATACCGATCGCTGCCGGTGTCCCCCAAGAAGGGGTCATATCGCCTGCTCTGTTCAGTCTTTACCTGGAAGATTTGCCCGTCCCCCCAAGTGACATCAAAGTCGTTGCGTATGCGGATGACATCACCATCCTGTGCCGAGACAGAGACACTAATGCAGCTGCACGCAAGATCAACAGCTACCTCATCGAGCCGAAGAGCTTTCACGATAATATGATGCTCACTGTCTCTGCCGCTAAATCACCTGTATCAGTTTTCTCCACTGACAATAAGGAACACTGCGCTCACCCCGTTGTGAATTGAGAAGACGCTCGTCTGCCTGCCGCACGTTTCCCTAAGCTGCTCGGCCTAGTATTGGATCCGTCGTTGAGGTTCCACAAGAATACTGAGCAGAAACAGGCTACAGTGAAAGCAAAGCTCAACGTCCTACGAGCTCTGGGAGGAACGTCGTGGGGAAGTAGCAAGGAGACAATTTTGACCACCTACAAGGCAATAATGCAGCCGGCGTTGAGTACTGCACCGGTATGGCAGCACATGATATCGGATTCATCGTGGACAAAGATGCAGCAAGTTCAAAATGCTGCTCTTCGGATTGCCACAGGGTGTGCCAAAAGCACCGCAGTGGAACATCTTCACGCTGAAGCCCGAATTCTGCCAGTTAAGGAGCACTGCCAACTCCAAGCGCAGCAACTGGTTATCAACATTGTCAAGCAGCCTGACCACCCATTAAGAAGGATCATGAATCCCGTGAGAGAGAGACATATCAGAAGGCCTTTTGCGGATGCTCCCGAGAAAGTCAATATACAAAGATGGACGGACTCCCAACTGGATCGTCTGCGTCTTTTACGTGCGGAGCACACCATGTTCGTCAGGGATCACTTGAGTAGGATGGCCGTCAATCCCATATTGGGGGCCGTGCCACCCGTAGTCAGCAACACCGAGATGGAACTCGGTAGGCGGGCTAGAAGTACGCTTGCCTCGTTACGCTGCGGTCATTCCCCTATGCTGATGTCATACTTGCATAAGATCGATCGCAGTAAGCCTGACGAGTGCCCGAACTGTGGTAGCGCTGGCCACACAACTGAACACCTATTCGATTGCCTTAAGAGGCCTACCACTCTGACAACAATGGATTTGTGGACGAATCCGGTTTCAGTCGCCAGTTTCTTGAACCTTTGACAAAAACCTTCCTGTGGCTGCAAAGAAGAAGAAGAAGACGAGCTAGAGTTATGTTTCAGAATCACGTCTCGAACAGCATTCCTATCGCAGCTGGTCCCACAGGGCGGTGTCCTATCGCCAGCCTTGTTCAGTCTGTACCTCGAGGATATGCCTGAACCGCCACAGGATATCAAGGTTGTCGCGTATGCCGATGACACAACAATCATGTGTCGAGATCGGAACGTAGATGTTGCCACCAACAAGATCAAGGAGTACCTGATCACACTGAGGAGCTTTTTCGACGAGAAGATGCTAAAGATTGCCGCATCCAAGTCAACGGTATCTGTCCTCACAAAGGATCCATCCGAGCACAGCGCCCATCCGGATGTAGAGTGGAATGGAAACCTTCTACCTGCTGCGCGATTTCCAAAACTGCTCGGTCTTGTGCTTGATCCGTCGCTCAAGTTCCATAAGAATACCGAACAAAAAGCAGGCAGTCGTTAAAGCTAAGCTCAATGTCCTCAGGGCCCTGGGCGGTACATCATGGGGTTGCAGCAAGGAAACTATACTAACACCGTATAAGGCGATTCTTCAGCCCACCCTGTAATACGCCGCAACGGTTTGGCAGCATCTAGTTTCAGACTCCTCTTGGACTAAGATGCAACGCGCACGGAATGCCGCTCTTTGCATAGCCACCGGATGTGCTAGGAGTTCCCCGATCGAGCACCTGCATTAAACACGTCTACTACCAGTGAAGGAGCACTGTCAGCTGCACGCCTAACGATTCCTTATCAACATTGTAAAACAACCAAACCATCCGTCATGGAGAGTGCTTAACCCCATTAGAGAGCGAGCCAAAAGAAAGCCATTTTCCGATGCTCCAAGCAAAGCCAACTTGCAAAGATGGCACGACTCACAGCAAGAACGACTCTGTCTTCTGCGCGAAGAGCATACCCAGTTCGTACGGTGTCATCTGGAGAAAAGGCGGCCGAAAATCCTGGTCTAGGGGAAGTACCGCCACCAGTCTGCACATCCGAGTCTCAACACGGAAGAAGGGCCAGGTGCACCCACGCATCGCTGCGGTCACTCTACAATGCTTATGTCTTACGTCAGCATGATCGACAGCAGCAAATCTGATGTTTGTCCGGACTGCGGACATTTATTTACTGTCCGAAGACACACGCTGACCAAAACTGATTTACCACGCTGACCCTACCACGCTGACCAAAACTGATTTATGGAAGAATCCACTACTGGTCGGCCAGTTTCTACGCCTATAACAAAACCCTTGACTTGGCTGCGAAGAAGAAGAAGCATACGCGTGCGAATGCGATGAACCCGAGTGAAATTCGCTCCGAAACAAATGGTAAACTTCGTGGATGTTTAACTCTATGACAATCAAACATTCCCTCGATCTACCTACTGGCGAGCTGGCGAAACGCGTCATTTGGGCCCAAATGGAGCCGTGAAATGAAGTAGTAGAGTTCAGGCGGAGTGGTACGGCATTATAGTTCATCCGCCAAACGGCTGGGGTTTAATGCAATCCTGCAATATTGATCGTGTCGCGCGATCACTTTTGGGCGTCATTTATCCTTCCGCAGCGGCGAAGCGCAATACTGTAATATTGATCGCGCGGCACGATCAGTATTATAAGTATGCACCTCGACAAAACAATAGGCCCGCGGCGGAACTATGAACGACACCTTATACGACAGCACTCTGCAGCGGAGGGACTATAGCCGGTGCCTAACGACTCCGCACCGATGATCCGCTTGCGCTCGGAAGAAGACAGACAGCGAGAACACCGAAAACGTCGCTCGTTCAGCCCGAAAATTGTATCGGTGCTCCTTGGCGACTGAAGATTTTGTTTACCCTTTAATGCCCCATAGAGCGACTCGAAGTCACCTTTTTAGCACTGGCTGCCTGCCGAGTGAGCGCTAGGTGGTGCGGAGGGGGGACATTTGCTGTTATTAGTGCCGGTGCCTGAGCTCCCGCATGTTCAGAGAGCACATTACGATGTCAGTGAGGAACCGCCGACTGAGTCTGAAGTTTTGGATTGTGTCCGGAAAATGAAGAATGGAAAGGCAGGTGGAGATGACAACATCACTGCTGAAATGCTGAAAGCTCTTCCTCCGTCTGGGATTCGTGAAATGATCAACACCATCGTGGAGACATGCGATCATCGTACCTCTTCACAAGAAGCTATCCGTCACGGATCCTAAGAACTACAGAGAAATCTCTACTTAGTGTCATGCGCAAGGTTTCAGAACGTATCATTCTCGAGCGACTTATCAAACATCAAGAAGGAACGACCAGAGTTGAGCAAGCCGGTTTTCGGCCTGGAAGATCGACCATCGACCAAGTCTTCGTCGTGAGAAGAGTAATTGAATCGTGGCAGCGGTATTCGAAGCCATTACAGCTTGCTTTTTGGACTTTGAAGCCGCGTTCGACTCTCCTCATCGTGATCGATTGTTCAACGCTCTGCGAGAAGATGGAGTCCCGGAAAAGTATGTTCCGGTTAATCGAGGACATGAACAGAGGAACAACAGCAGCAGTTCGTACACCTGTCGGATTTACGTCAGCTTTCGAGGTGAAAACAGGAGTAAGGCAAGGAGCCGTAGCAGGACTTTTCTTTTCAACTTCGCCGTTGATGACATCAGGCGTAGAGTTGCAGAACAGTTTCCTGCGGATGTGATCCTAACCCCTCCAGGATGCTCCCTTGTCGACCTGGAGTACGCCGACGACATTGCAGGGTTGAGCAAGCCGTTGCGACCGGCCACCAAAAATTTACGACCCCTCCCGGTGACCAAAATTTTTACGAACCCCTGAAATGGAGAAATGGCTACCTTTCCGAATGGTTTGGAGATAAACCCCATTTTTTCGAAGATTTTACGACCCCTTCCCAAAATTTGATTTTTTTTTCGAAAAATTTCCGAAATCTTTACGACCCCCGTTGCGACCGGTCGCAAGCCTGCCCAACCCTGCGACATTGTGTTATTTGCTGAAAACTACGCAAAACTGCAAAGATTGTGACCTTTGTTTCGAAGTATGCCGCAGCCTATGAACTTCGTCTTCGTCCCGACAAGTGCAAGCAGATGTGGGTGGCTCAGAGGCCTTCATTGGGAGGTTGTGTGGACGGACAACGTATCGAACTGGTAGATGATTTCTGTTATTTGGGCTGTTTGCTGAAAAACGATGGTAGTTATGCAGCGGATATTCGACAACGATGTGCGAAAGCTACGTCTGCATTCAATTCTCTAACCAAGTGTTTGTGGTCTACCACCATCACGAAGGAAGTCAAGTTGCGCGTCTACCTATCCGCTATTCCCCCTATCATGATGTACGGATCGGAGACGTGGGCAGCACCGAAGACGCAGATGGAAAGGTTGGATTGCACGAAGAGGAAGCTTTTTAGGCGTTTGCTTGGATATTTGTGGTCGCGTGTGTGAAATAACGAAGACCTTTACAAGGAAATCGACCCAGTACATCAACCCTTGGCACGAGGGAGGTGCCAGCTGCAGAGATGTCGTACGTTCGTGCCGTGGCAGCGTGGAGGAAAGAAGATCGTCTCCGTGCAAATCGACGTCATCCCCTCCAGAAAGAGGGTTTTTGTCATGGGAGAGGTGCTGGCAGCAGCTCTCCTTCGGATTCTTCTTGCAAAGGGCCGGCGTGGAGAGGAATCCTGGACCCGCTCAGAAGTAGAAGTACCCATTTAGTTGCCACATGCGACAGAGATGTGTCACTTGGAATGGGACCAGCGTCCCAATGCTTTGGATGCCAAAGGTGAGTAGGTATTTCTCTTGTTCGGGTCTCAGTTCTGTGAGGCATCATAACTCCAGTCTTTTCAAGTTGTGTATTATGCTCCCTCACCTTCCATCTCAAGATTCCTCTATCTCAAATCGCTTTCCCTTTCCATTGTACATATCAATCTCAACGGCCTTCGTGCCAAACTTTCTGAGCTCTCTCTCTCTTCGCACGTAATTACCATCCAGACGTGATCATGGTTCAAGAAACCAAGCTCTCTCCATCCCCTACCTATCCTCATCCCAATATCCTAGGCTATACTTCTTACCATGCTCCAAGGTCATCTCTCGGCGGTGGAGTTTCTACTTTTGTTCTATCTTCACTTCCCTCACACCTCATTCCCAGCACCCCCCACGGACGGTGTACTCTCGAGTACCACTCCCAGTCGATCTCCCTAAAAACGTTTACCCCTTTCTCTTTTTCAACTTGCTATACATTCCACCACTACAACTTCATGCCCTTCATCTTGCAATCCCTATCCCACTTCTCAAGCAGCTGAGCAACCGTGCTCCCTCCTCATCCTCGGTCGTTTTTTCGCGGGTGATTTCAACGCTCACACCTCTTGCTCGTCTCTCGGTCCTGATGTTAGAGGAAATAACGTCGAAGAATGGGTGCAGATAGAGTGCGACCTTGTCATTTAAACGATGATCAGCCCACTCGTCTCCCCGGCCAATGGCCGATCCTCCAGCCCAGACATTTCTCTTGTCTCGTCCAACCTTTCTAGCTGCTGCTCGCTGGGTCTACCTCGAGGACTTCGCCAAGTGACCATGTTCCTGTCTTCTTGTCCAGATAGATCTATCCACTTCTCTCGCTACTACCCTTTCTGGTGCGTTCGCCAACGTTCTTATCTTAATTTAGGCCCGAGCAGACCTTGGCGCCTGTTCAGTGAAGTTGCGCCTTACGCCTATCGAGCAGATTACCCGTGGAGATGGAAGCGTGCACCAGAAATATGGTGTCATTTATCTGACGCAATCCGAAAGAGCCATGAATGCGGCGGTATTCCTATCGGTCGCAGGTCAAGACGTTCTATAAGCAAATGTCAACAGAGACATCCTCGACTAAAATTAGAAGGCGAGAGATGCGGGATGGAGAGCGGTTAATCATCTGGACCCCGTGGTTGCTGAGAGAAGCTTGACAATGAGATTCAAAAAAGGATTTGAGACCAGGACTTAAGAAAGAAGAGTCGGGAGAAGTTCACCCGGGCAGTTAGCGGATTTTAAGACGGACAGTGCAGCTACTTGGAAGGTTTTTACGGAAGCTTTCGGGTAGAAGCTCACCCGCCACCGTCTCCACAATCCGAATTCGACAACGGTGTATTCAAAATCAGAGAAAGGAAGCCGCTTATGCGCTCGGGAAAAGCTTTTTCATCACCAGTGCTAAAAACGAGGTCCGCAGAATAGAAGTGACTGTAAGAGAGCTGTGCCGCCAGCACGGCCGAAGCGTTTGACTACGGCGCAAGTTGAGAAGATTATAAAGGAAATACGGAACTCTAGAGCTATTGGTCCTGATGGGATATGTCCTGGCTGTCTTGAAGAAGATGCCCACTGACTTACTACCGCTTCTCACTGATGTTCGATAAACTCCTCGTTCAGGTCGTGTACTATCCCGCAGAATTGGAAGACGGCAAACGTCGTTCCCGCTGCTCAAGCCTGGCAAGCCGCCCAAGCTTCGAAGTCACTTGGAAGCAGCTTGGTGGCCCATTAGCTTGTTGTCTTCTTTTTTGCTAAAAAAGTAGCTGGAAAAGCTGATCGTCAAGCGACCTGGCTGAGCATCAACGAGAAGACAGGTGTTTCCAGCATGGATTCAGAAAAATGCATTCCACCACGACAGCTTTGTTAGAAATTACGAGCTATGCAATTGATGGTTTCTAAACGCCTATAAGCCGGAAAGAATTGTAGCAGTTGCCTTGGATCTCACTAAGGCTTTCGACACAGTGAATCTTGGTATCTTATCAAACAACTTACTGGAGACTGGAGTCATCAATCCCGCCATGGCCAAAAAGCGCTGAGATAGCTGCATTCACTAAGGGAGGACGGGCTAGAGTTATGTTCCAGAATCATGTCTCAAACAGCATTCCGATTGCGTCCTGGAGTCCCACAGAGGCGGCGTATTGTCGCCTGCTTCTCTTCAGTCTGTACTCTCAGAAGATATGCCCGCCCTCCCCAGGATAATACTCAAGGTGGTCGCCTTACGCTGACGATATGACTGTCTTGTGTCGTGATCCGGAGGTTTACATAAATGTGGCCGCCGCTTCAAGATTAACGGGTACTTATTTGATCTACACTGAAAGGCTTCTTCGTCCGCAAAAATGCTGGAAAGATTTCTGCGTCAAAAACTATCATCGGTACCCTCGTCACTCACAACGGACCCATCTGAACACAGCGCACATCCGTAGTGTCGTATGGAATGGAGATCGTTTGCCTGCGGCCGCTTCCCAAAACTTCTAGGACTTCGTGTGCTCGATCCATCGCTCAAGTTCCATAAAACACGGAACAGAAGCAGGCTATCGTGAAAGCGAAGCTTAACGATGGCAGAGCCCTGGGCGGTACTTACCATGGGAGTAGTAAGCAAAAGAAACCACATTATTACAACGTATAAGGCGATTCTCCAACCTGCACTAGAATACGGCGCACCTGCGTTTGGCGGCATCTAGTTTCGGGAATCCTCTTGGAGCTAAGATGCAACGCCATAGAATGCAGCTCCTCGAATCGCCACCGGATGTGCAAGAAAGTTCCCCAGTCGATTCAATTGCATGCTGGAGACCCGCTATATTACCTAGTAAGGGAGCACTGTCGGCTCAGGCCCAACAATTTTTCATCACATTGTCAAACAACCAAATCACCCCTCTTGGAGAGTGCTAAGCCCCGTCAGAGAGAGGCGTCATGAAAGCCATTCGCCGATGCTCCCAGCGAAACAAACCAGTGAATGGTAATCTGGCAAAGATGGCACGACTATCAACCAGCAAGAACGACCTCCGTCTATTGCGCGAGGAGCATACTCGGAGTTCGTACGGTTGCCATCTGGAAAGCAGGCGGCAATCAATCCCCCATATTGGGGGTGAGTGCCGCCTCAAGTCTGCACATCCGAGGCCGAACTCCGGAAGAAGGGCCAGGTGCACCTGGCATCGCTGCGCTGTGGTCATTCTACCATGCTCATGTCCCTACGTCAGCAAAATAGAGAGCAGCAAATCAGATGTCTGCCCGGACTGCGGCTGCCTCGGCCATGACATTGCACACCTCTTCAAATGTCCGGAGAGACCCACCACGCTGACCATGTAATGGACTTATGGACGAATCCGTTACTGATCATGCCTTCCCAGTTTCTCAACCTATGACAAAACCACTCAATGTGGCTCTGCGAGAAGAAGAAAGAAGAAGGGGGTGCCAGCATCTCTCAACGCCATCTCAAAGCAGCGGAATGGAAAGTCGACTTCGAAACTGCTCGGGCACTTATACTAAGAAACGCCGGATCGTCTCGTACAACACGCTTTAAGAATAAGCTTCCAGATCCTGTCTTGGAAACGATACCACCTGGGCGTAGGCGAAAGTTCTGGACGGATGTGTGGTTAAAGAAAAAGAAGGACTTGAAGTCACTCGGCATCGAAAGACAGTTCAGGCGCGATGCTTCGTTTCGCAGGAAATGGAATATTGAGCAGCTGGATGGATATTGTGTTCAGAATTCGTGGCTGAAGACCGTGAAAAACGGACACGGCTGACTACATTAGAACGGCACACCTCGGTGAAGATGCGGAATGACCGCGTCAGGCGAAAGCCAACCGATTAAGTCAAAGTAAGTCAGAAGAGTACGGCAAGGGCTCAGGGGCCTGTCGCGCACATCTGAACTACGATTGCACTGAAAGTCGACTGTTTCCCTCGGCAGACTAAGCCTCCCGATAAAGGCTCACGTCGCTCCACGGCGATATATTCCGGACAACTTTTCCTTATCGGGATATTTTACACAGTTGGAGCACGTCACCGCCCATTGCTCTGTTTAGGGACCGAATATACTCTCGCCGCTGAAAGGCGCGCCAGCATGCACTGGAGGAGTGTTGATCATAAACCGCACGATCGATTCCCCAGCATTGCATGCTGCCGCGCGATCTTTCAACGGTGTGAGACTCTCTCGGTCCTTCCAATTAATTCATTCCTCAACGACGATGATAACTTCGGCCCATTGCTGTATCCGGAACCTCGTTCGTAATAGTTTCCATATTTATAGTAGACTCTCACTTTACATCCACGTCCTAGGAACGGGTTTATTGACAGCCAGCTGCCGATAAAGCCCTCCCAGGTTACGGGATGTAAACAGAGCCTTATAGTATTTTGCTATTCTCTGACAGAAGCACAAGCACCTTTTTATAACGGAGCAGAGATTTATTCCAGTCCTGCGCGAGTAAGTTACTCTCTTCCATTTTCCCCATGCCCTCCCTGCCAGCTCCACCCCCTTGCTCCGCCCTGGTCCACAATACACACCGTGTAAATTTTGTTAAGGAAATGGAGTATATATAGTGAAGAGGACAGAATTGGTGTCGAGAAGAAAAAGCTTAAGCTCTAATCTCGTACTCCGTCAACACGATAGGACCAACAGCCCTTACATTCCACAAACTTGAGCTGGAATTACACCATTTCTCGGAAGTAGGTAAACATGACAAATGTACGCATATGCTACAGGTGCAATTTCGTAGAGATAAAAATTTTATGCTAAATATTAGTTCCACAATTGTGAGCTTCATGATCGCACAGGAGGGAACCGAAAACTACATATTGTGACTTGATTCGACCAGAAAACACTGCCGACGGTAGTGGACCGGACCTCCAGCGAAGGAAATGGAACAAAGTGAAATAAGAAGAGACAGATCAGTCCATCAACCACAGAAATATCCGTGTTAATCAGAAAGATTAAGCAACGGATGGCATAATAATTTTCGCAGAACTTGCATGCTTTATAACATTTACATAGTCAGATTGTGATTGTGTGTTACAGCAGTCATAACGCAAAATCAAAACTGATGGATCGCAGTACTGCGGAGAAGACCATAAATCAAGCAGCTTTTGAAACATATTACATGATGACTCCAAATAACACAGGCCTTGATAGAGGTTTTCGTACTGGAGCCAATTCTAGATTTGATATTTTCATCCTAAGAGATCCTGGTGAGAATAACAATTCTCCAAGCTCACCCAGTCCCATGATCTATGCCTTCGCAATAGTATGGCAGTATAGAAGGAAAAAGAGATTGATCGGTGGTGGTTATTGATCGGCGTCAGTATAGCGCAACGTGTACAGATCGACTCCTCTCCTACTCAGAAGTTTCGAATCAAGTTACTACCGAGATTCCGCACAAAAATCAAGGCACTTGTGGCTTATCCTACAGAGTTTTCAAGTTACGTTACATGGGCATAACCCGTATTACGCTCGCACATGCCGCACTTCTGAGATCCCTCGCCAGTAACTTGGCCCATCAACTTCCTCTCGATTACCTGGAAATCCAACCACAAACATGAAAAACACACGATGAAACGTATGATCACGTCATAACTGTGCTTACCCAACGTGCACAGCCAGTATAAAAGGCGCCTCATTTCCCTCAAGCGGCATTCTGATGCCAGTCCTCTTAGAAAGGTGACTTCCTGAGTCACTCTCCGGAGGCCAGCAGGCATTTTTGACCGCTGGGGATAAGGGGAAGAGGGGCAGGTTTTTGCCGCGAGATCGCCGAGAGGGAATTGGCTCTCACCGCCGCACACCTCGGCGAAGATTGCGCACTCTGTTACGGACCAGGGCGGGGCTTGCTCTCTGTACCCGGACCCCGAATTACCAATGCCAAGGCTACTTGCCCATCTCAAGAGTAAGTTGAATATTGCTTTGGAGAAAGTTACCTGTATTCTGGAAAAATAAGTTAGGTTGATGGTTTCCTTAAATAAGTTACTTGTGACATTTAGTCACTTGTGACATAAAAAGACATGTTGCATGAAGCACTTCACGTGACATACTCAAAAGTAATCGTTTAACTTGATTCTAAACTTCTGAGTACTACGTCTCCACGAAATACGTCTCATTCTGTGTCTCTCTACAGCTTCCCCAATTACATGATATGCATCAACGTCGTAACAATGTGACGAGCGTTTTATCGAAAAAACCATCCAGTATGCTGTTGAAAATTCTTTTGCCCAGGTACGCAAAATTGCCGAAACGAATATGTTGTCGAGGATGGGCAGTATGCCATCACAAGGATCCCCAAGAACCAAACAAAATGCAGTTAAGTCGCAAACAGTTTTTCCCAGGTCCAAGTCTGTTAGATGCGAGCATTATCCTTTCTTAGCTACATACGTATTTGGAGCATCATGTGAGACATTCTTTCAAAATTCTGAGAACCATGTACAGGAGCAGGTTACAAACAAAACAGCTGCTTATCGCTGAAAATAATGATATGGCTAAAGCTTGCCGAAAGGCAACTGTGACTCAACTATCAATTCCTGAAAGTTTAGGTTCCTGGCAAAAGTAAAGATTTGGCATGGCCATAGAAATATACTCAGTTAAGAAGGGAAAATAAAGAAAAATGAGAAAAGGTTTTGAAATATTCCTGAGAACGATTTGGCGTAGAATAATTTGTTTAGCGGAAATGAAGTGAAATAGTTGAAAGTATGATTTGGCAGTCGAGTTTGAACCGGCTATTGATAAGAGTTGTGCAAAACGAGAGATCGCCTTGTCTGTGCTTATCCGTAGAACATATCAAAGCGAAATCACGCGTGAAATGGAAAGCATCAAAATTTTATCGGGAGCTGTAATGCGGCGGTCATCACGTATTACGTGAAGTAAAATCAACACGCGTGATTTCGCCTTGAGATGTTCTACGGAGAAGCACAGACAAGGCGATCTCTCGTTTTGGTACAACTCGTATCAATAGTTGGTCCAACCTCGACTGCCAAATCATACTTTCAACTATTTCACTTCATTTCCCGCTAAACAAATTATTCTACGCCAAATCGTTCTCAGGAATATTTCAAAACCTTTTCTCAATTTTCTTTTCTTTCCCTTCTTAACTTAGTCTTGTTCTTTGGCCATGCCACATCTTTACTTTTGCCAGGAACCTCAACTTTCAGGAACTTCATTCATTTTTTCTAAAGGTTTCCTTTCAAACATGATTTATGCCTGGTGGTGTTAGATGAAAGTGAACCCACTGATGTCCTGCCCCCTTCTATGACGTCCTGCGCACTCCAACTGATAGCCTGCGCACTTTCGATGACGTCCTGCACACGCCCACTGATGTCCTGCATCCTTCCATTGATGTCCTACACACTTTCTATGTGCTGCACACTCCCACTATAGTCCCGCACACTCCCACCTAATGTCCTGCGCACATTCTGTTACATCTTGCACACTCCCACTAATGTCCTTGCACACACATTCACTGCGGCGTTCTGCGCACACCCATTTGAGTCCCGCACACTTTCTACGGCGTCCGGCGCATTCCCACGTGGGTCCCGCACACTTTCTACGGCGTCCGGCGCACTCTCATTTGGATCCCGCACACTTTCTACGGCGTCCGGCGCACTCTCATTTGGGTCCCACACACTCTACCGCGTCCCGCGCCCCCCCATTTGGGTCCCGCATACTTTCTACAGCGTCCGCACTCCCATGTGGGCCCCGCACACTTTCTAGGGCGTTCTGCGCACACCCATTTGGGTCCCGCACACTCTCTACGGCGTCCGGCGCACTCCCATTTGGGTCCCGCATACTTTCTACAGCGTCCGGCGCACTCCCATGTGGGTCCCGCACACTTTCTACGGCGTCCGGCGCACTCTCATTTGGGTCCCGCACACTTTCTACGACGTCCGGCGTACTCTCATTTGGGTCCAGCACACTTTCTACGGCGTTCGCCGAACTCCCATTTGGGTCCCCCACACTTTCTGGGCGTTCTGCGCACCCCCATTTGGGTCCCGCACACTTTCTACGGCGTCCGGCGCACTCTCATTTGGGTCCCGCACACTTTTTACGACGTCCGGCGTACTCTCATTTGGGTCCAGCACACTTTCTACGGCGTCCGGCGAACTCTCATTTGGGTCCCCCACACTTTCTAGGGCGTTCTGCGCCCACCCATTTGGGTCCCGCACACTTTCTACGGCGTCCGGCGCCCTTTCATTTGGGTCCCGCGCACTTTCTACGGCGTCCGGCACACTCCCACTTGGGTCCCGCACACTTTCTACGGCGTCCGGCGCACTCTCATTTGGGTCCCACACACTTTCTAGGGCATTCTGCGCACACCCATTTGGGTCCTGCACAATTTCTGCGATCCGGCGCACTCCCACTTGGGTCGCGCAAACTTTTTACGGCGTTCTGCGCACACCCATTTGGGTCCCGCACACTTTCTACGGCGTCCGGCGCACTCTCATGTGGGTCCCGCACACTTTTTACGACGTCCGGCGTACTCTCATTTGGGTCCAGCACACTTTCTACGGCGTCCGGCGAACTCTCATTTGGGTCCCACACACTTTCTAGGGCGTTCTGCGCACACCCATTTGGGTCCCGCACACTTTCTACGGCGTCCGGCGCCTTTCATTTGGGTCCCGCGCACTTTCTACGGCGTCCGGCGCCCTTTCATTTGGGTCCCGCGCACTTTCTACGGCGTCCGGCACACTCCCACTTGGGTCCCGCACACTTTCTACGGCGTCCGGCGCACTCTCATTTGGGTCCCACACACTTTCTAGGGCATTCTGCGCACACCCATTTGGGTCCCGCACAATTTCTAAGTGATCCGGCGCACTCCCACTTGGGTCGCGCAAACTTTTACGGCGTTCTGCGCACACCCATTTGGGTCTCACACACTTTCTACGGCGTTCTGCGCACACCCACGGGTCCCGCACACTTTCTACGGCGTCCGGCGCACTCCTACTTTGGTCACACACATGTTCTACGACGTCTTTCGCACTCCTGCTGGGGTCCCGCAGAGTATCTACGGCGTTCTGTGGCGCACTTCTGAGTCACACCGTGCGGCGTTTCAAAAAAGTATTTCCGAGATCCCGCCGTATTGAGTTGAAGCGTTGCCCCGTCAAATCCTGAGCAAAAGCCTATCAGTAACGGTGTTTATTTCACTAGTTTATTTTTACGAAATGAGCAAACGTCGGTTGGTTTTTAATAACATGTTTACGTGTTTTTGTCTTTCTTTACCCTCAATTTTGAGGTTCCGCAAAAATTGAGCTACCAACTTCAAAATTTGACAGGAGCTAGGTGCAAACAAAACCAGCTTCCTGGCCAAAAATGAGCTCTCTAGCTCAACGATAAGTGTTCCAACAAGATCGTGAACGCCAACTGAAAAAAAAAGGAGATGAACATTTTTTCGACCAAAATGACGTGGTTTTGACACTTTTTCTCGAATTTTTTGAACAGTTATTCACCTTTCTAAAGTGTATTAAATTCAAAAAGAACGGTCTTCCTACGTTTACTCTGGACCCTGATACTGAGATCAGGGGGTTGCGCGAAGGCGAATCAAAGCCAAATCTGGTGAGCGCTTCGCGCTCACCACAATATAGAATTACACACGAAAACAATTTAACGATGACATTTTAGCGGGATTTAGCCCAAGAGGCAACGAATCGACTAACCCTCGTTTTATAGCTATTTTGTGGCATCGCAATGCAGACTAGGCTATCACAAGCAAAGAGTACTGCACAATGTCTTAAGCAAATAAATATAACAAGGCGTACACATAAGGTAAGTAGGCTATCGAGCACTCAAAAAATAAAAGGAAACCGAGAGAGACACCCTGCTGAAACAACACAGATCTCAAAGGCAGAATACTTCATCGCTTCTCAAGCTGAGCAATTGAGCTTCGACGCTAACCAATCGAGCCAGCAAGTCGTTGTATTTCTAGAAACCCATTCCGAAACAACTGAGGACGAAATCGATGAGATTGTTGGCAGATGAGCAACCGAAGTAACTGACGGCTTTATGGCTGAAATCAAGATAATAGGTCAGCAGAAATTTGTGATGAGAAAGGTGGGAAAATTGCTTACAGGAACATGCTCCTTACGATCGTCAAGCTTAACTTCAGCAGGTGGTGGACGCAAAGGTCCCGTTTTAGCTGCAGGCGTGGCAGAAACAGTAGAGATTCCAGGAAATCCGCTCTAAACATGAAATAGAATAATTTCAACCTCAATCAGGTTTACAAGCCATCCCACTAATGAGTCCTCGTTGAGCAACGGCTCCAGATAGAAAGACGACTTTTGAGGATGAGTTTTCTCACTTCTGTTCGAATCACTCAATTTGTTCCTTCGTTTCAGAATAGGTGAATTTGAAGAAAGGTAGCAACAAACCATGGAAGGTTTGAGCAGACTTGAAAACATTAGTGTTCAAAAACGCGACAATCGCTTTAATCGCGGGAGAAATGAGGGTTAACTGAACGTGTTAAGTCCCACTATTGCTGGTAGCTTCGACTGGTCGCGGTGCTGAAAACAGTTAAGAAACCCGTCGCGTCAACAGATTCTGGCACTGATTCGCGACTGGTTGGAACAGTTTGCAGTTTCAGTCGCCGAGCGACTGGGGTATTTCATAGCTGGTCGAAGCGACCTGCTTGATTTTGTTAGGTCGCTTCGACTAGTCGCGTCGCTTCCATGATGGAAGCGATTCGTCAGTGGATGCGACGAGGCCGTATTCTTTCGTCGAGGCGTAGGGCATTTAGGAGCCCAAATTGCGGACTCTACACTCAATCTCGCGGCGTTGTGCGCAGATCTCCGTCATGTTCCACGTGGAATTGGGTCCCCACGACCGAGCCCAAATCGTTGACTATTTGAAATCGCTGGACGGAGCGATTTCAAATCGCTTGTCCAGCGATTTCAGATCGCAGTAGAAGTTATGTTGGTCGCTTCACTTCAAGTCGAAGCGACCAGCCATGAATGGGGCTTTACGAACGATGTTTAATCGGGTCCCTGAAAAGAGTTCAATTTTATTCTGTGGTGCAGCGACTGTCATTTTTTCTAAAAGCAGCCGCCGCCAGCAAGCCAAGACAACTCTAGAAAGGGTGACAGCCGTTGTTCGCATGCCGCAGCAAAATAGACGCGTTCTGGGAGTTGACTTTGAACGAGTAATATTAACTCAGAAATTTGATTTTAAGAATATCCGACAGCACGACCTTCAGTTAGTGGGAATGTACGCCAAACCATTCTGGTAATGCTGGCAGAGGACCTAATACACAAGCAACCACTTGAACAACCTTTCGATATGCAGAACAAGATTTTAAGCGAAAAATCTGATAAGGAACGCTATGTACCTCACGACTCGTCGAATGAGTGGGAACAGATGCACTCGTTCCTCCAATGAGGGTGAAAGGATTCTTCTCTTGCACTTCACTGGACACTGATTTCGTTGGGCTTTCGAAGACTATCCATCGACTGAACAAACTGATTTCAGCAAAAAAAAATCCCCAATGTGAAAGGTGAGCAATATCACAAACCCCTCTCTTTTTATCAGCAACATACTTGCCGGACGCTTTGCCAGGAGGACGAGCACGGTTTTGTGACATGATTCAGAGGACTAGCCACGTCGTCACTCGACTCGTCCGCTTCACACTACTCAGAGGCCTACTTATTGCAACTCCTTCATTTGTCGAGCTCACTATCACAGACTTCGTCAACTTTGAAGACATCTGACCAGGCTGTCCCATGATTAGATCCTGAAAACTTGGATCAATTACGCTTCGAGCTTTGTGAAAACCTACCATTACAAGATTTTCTCGAAAATGAACTGAAACTTGACTAGGTGAAAACGACAACTACCACGACGTTAGTGAGCAAGAAGTTTTAGAGAACGTCCTCATTCGGACAAGTGGCCTTAGCATTATTCAAAACACCGAATACGGTGATTTATCTCCTTAAATTGGATATACATGGTGTTCTAAAATTATGGGCGCTCTGTTTCACTTCACATTCAACAAGAATTTCGGCAAACGATTTCCTGTGTTTTCGAATTATTATGTACTTTCATATGTTAGCTCCGTGTTTCATCACTACTTTGTTACACTGTTCTTGAGAACAGCATAACGGAAGCTTATCCGATGCATAGTTCCGTCGTCGCAAAGCACAGTGAAGGACACGCCTCAAGAAGCATCGCCAATCCACTCTCCTTGCACTCACTCCAGAGAAACTCACGGCCCGTCCGCGGCTGAAGATGAGCTCTCCGGACGGTCCGCGGCTCCTGACGGCTGATCCGCGGCACAACTGATAGCGGGCTGGTCAAACGGCCATCCGCGGCGCTGTTCATTCTCGATGGGGTTGGTTCAGGGGCACCGGCAGTTGAAAGACTTCCACCTCCTCATCTCACTCACCACATCTCACTTGACCGCAGGCACGGCTGCAGTGGCAGGCATGAAAAAAAACATGGTAAAGGGAATGATTACGTCCTAATGTGCTTAGCACATGCACAGCCGGTATAAAAGGTGCCTCATCTCACTCGGATCCTCATTCGACATTCGACAAGCCGGCCCTGGAAGGTGACTTCGAGTCACTCTCCGGAGGCCGGCATATTTTTGGTCGCTGGGGGATAAGGGGTCCTCACGGCTGATGGGGCGATTTTCGCCGCGGCGGTCAGCAGGAGTTCCTCACCGCAGACCTCTGCGGAAATATTGTGAAGGCGTGCTTTTGTGTAGTTGCAGACAAGACACGCTATTTGACGTCACATTTGCAGAAAAGGACGGTCCGCAGCGGCTCTCAGACGATCCGCGGCGCTTTGCCGGCGCTTTACCGGCTTCGGTGAAGGATCGTCCGGTCGTCGGCCGCCGACGGTCCTGCAAAAGCGCCGCGGACGGGCCGTGAGTTTCTCTGAGCAAACACTATCTAGAAAGCAAAAAGCTCTCGCTCAGCTTTGTACACTCTTGAACAAAGTCGGCAGATGTGGAAAGGTCAGTGTTACCACTCCAGGAATGTTGAGAAGATTCGAAACCGGATAGATCGAAATCGCGACGGTCAGGGAGGAAAACAGTTCTCAGCTTCTCTTTGCAGACAACAAGCTGCAAACCAGTTGAGAAAGGCACGAAGCCTTTGCGTCGCTTTACAGGAGTCCGCACCGCGCCATTGTCTTCACAATCAGATGAGGAAGCCCTTACGGTGGACCCAATAATATACCCCATAAGCAATAGTTTCGTCTCCGAAAGCATCGAGGCAGCCATATAGCGAGTAAAAATTATTGGAAGGCAGCTCATCTCATTTCTTGTCATGGTTTTGGGACCAATCACGATAGACGACGAAACTTTCCTCGTTCTCATGGATTCTGGTGTCAAATTGACACGGAAGTACACAGGCAAGCAATCCAGAAGGATATCTTAAAGCCCTACAATCTCGAACTTTGCCAGCATACCCTGCTGCTTCTCGCAGGACTTCTAGCTAGCGCATAATGAAAAGTCCTTCGAGTGTGGTGCCGTCGTGTGCTTCGTGACTTCATCTCTCACCAAGATAAGTCATCTTGCTCACCGATCCTGAATCTTCTTGACTTCTCAATGTGATCTGTGATCGGAGCAAAGGTCTGTGAATCTCGTTGCACAAAGATGTACTCCTGAAAGCTACCCTCCGGAAATCCTGTGTCGTGTTGATGACGATAGAGTGAGGACCGAATATCTGAGTTCGAATAAATATTCGAATGTTTCGAACGAACTTTATTCGAACATTCGAAAAGTGTGAATATTCGAACATTATTCGAATTCGACTATTCGCAAAGGTGAGAATTCGAAACATTATTCGAATTCGACTATTCGTAAAGGTGAATGTTCGAATATTATTCGAATTCGACTATTCGGGAAAGTGAATATTCGAATATTATTCGAATCCGACTATTCGGAAAAGGTGAATATTCGAATATTATTCGAATTCGACTATTAGGAAAAGGTGAATATTCGAATATTATTCGAATTCGACTATTCGCAAAAGGTTAATATTCGAACATTATTCTTCTTCTTCTTTGCAGCCACATTGAGGGTTTTGTCATAGGTTGAGGAACTGGTCGACCAGTAACGGATTTGTCCATAAGTCCATTACGGTCAAGCGTGGTGGGTCTCTCCGGACATTTGAAAAGGTGTGCAGTATCATGGCCGAGGGCAGCCACAGTCCGGGCAAACATCTGATTTGCTGCTGTCTATTTTGCTGACGTAGGACATAAGCATGGTAGAATGACCACAGCGCAGCGATGCCAGGGTGCACCTGGCTCTTCTTCCGAGTTCGGCCTCGGATGTGCAGACTTGAGGCGGCACTACCCCCAATATGGGATTGATTGCCGCCTTTTCCAGATGGCACCATACGAACTGAGTATGCTCCTCGCGCAACAGACGAGTCGTTCTTCCTGTGAGTCGTGCCATCTTTTCAGATTGACTTTGCTGGGAGCATCGGCGAATGGCTTTCTCTCTGACTGGGTTTAGCACACTCCAAGAGGGGTGGTTTGGTTGTTTAGTAATATTGATACGGAGTTGTTGGGCTTGGAGCTGACAGTGCTCCCTTACCGGTAATAAGCGGGTTTCGGCATGCAAGTGATCAACTGGGGAACTTCTTGCACATCCGGTGACTCTACGAAGAGCTGCATTCTGTACGCGTTTCATCTTAGTCCAGGAGGATTCTTAAACTAGATGCTGCCAAACTGGTGCGGCTTATTCTAGTGCAGGCTGGAGAATCGCCTTATACGTTGTAATAATGGTTTCTTTGCTACTACCCCATGAAGTACCGCCCAGGGCTCTAAGCACGTTAAGCTTCGCTTTCACGATAGCCTGCTTCTGTTCCGTGTTCTTATGGAACTTGAGCGATGGATCGAGCACGAGTCCGAGAAGTTTTGGGAAGCGGGCCCAGGCAAACGATCTCCATTCCATACGACATCCGGATGTGCGCTGTGTTCAGATGGGTCCGTTGTGAGTACGGATACCGATGATTTTGACGCAGAAATCTTCAGCATTTTGCGGACGAAGAAGCCTTTCAGTGTGATCAAGTACCCGTTAATCTTAGCGGCGGCCACATTTATGTCCCGATCACGACACAAGACAGTCATATCGTCAGCGTAGGCGACCACCTTGATATCCTGGGAGGGGCGGGCATATCTTCGAGGTACAGACTGAAGAGAGCAGGCGACAATATTGCCCTGTGGGACTCCAGCTGCAATCGGAATGCTGTTTGAGACATGATTCTGGAACATAACTCTAGCCCGTCTTCCCTTAGTGAATGCAGCTATCCAGCGCTTTGCCATGGCGGGATTGATGACTCCAGTAAGTTGTTTGATAAGATACCAAGATTCACTGTGTCGAAAGCCTTAGTGAGATCCAAGGCAACTGCTACAATTCTTTCCGGCTTATAGGCGTTGAAACCATCAATTGCATAGCTCGTAATTTATAACAAAGCTGTCGTGGTGGAATGCATTTTCTGAATCCATGCTGAAACACCTGTCTCTCGTTATGCTCAGCCAGGTCCTTGACGATCAGCTTTTCAGCTTACTTTAGCAAAGAAGACAACAAGCTAATGGGCCAATGTCATTTGACTGAAGCTTGGGGCTTGCCAGGCTTGAGCAGCGGAACGACGTTTGCCGTCTTCCAATTCTGCGGGATAGTACACGACCTGAACGAGGAGTTTATCACATCAGTGAGAAGCGGTAGTAAGTCAGTGGGCATCTTCTTCAAGACAGCAGGACATATCCCATCAGGACCAATAGCTCTAGAGTTCCGTATTTCCTTTATAATCTTCTCAACTTGCGCCGTAGTAAACGCTTCGGCCGTGCTGGCGGCACAGCTCTCTTACAGTCACTCTATTCTGCGGACCTCGTTTAGCACTGGTGATGAAAAAACTTTTCCCGAGCACATAAGCGGCTTCCTTTCCTGATTTGAATACACCGTTGTCGAATTCGATTGTGGAGACGAAGGCGGGTGAGCGGGTCCGTACCAAGAGGCACCCAAAAAGGGTTTGCCGCCAGCACCAGTGGGTACGTTTTATGGTGGGGCGGCCGCTAATTGCCCTCCGCCTCTCACAGACAGCAAATCGCCGACGCCGCAGTCGCGGCGAGGTGTCGCGCCGGCGGCGAATCGGGTTGAGCTCCGTTTCGGGCTGCTATCAGACCAGTGAAGCTGAAATTCGGCAATTGAATTTCAGCAGGCCTGAGCCCATTCTCAAGCTTATCATATCTTAACGCTTCCCATTTGAAACTTTGAAAACCTCTTCCGAAATGACAGCGTTTTATTTTTCTTACTTTACTGAGCGGCCGAGAGGCTGATTGTACTGATCTGGGACACCAGTTTTGAACTTTCAGCTTCAAGGAGAAGCTGAAATATGAAATTTTCAAATTTAACTCTGAATACTAAATTTTTTTTTCTTCTTTCAAGGCCAGTCTTGAGGTTGGAATGTGTTATTGCGATCCTTTCAGGTTCTGATCTTGCCAGCTTCAAGGAGAAGCTGAAATATGAAATTTTCAAATTTAACTCTGAATACTAAAATTTTCATTTTTCTTCTTTTCAAGGCCAGTCTTGAGGTTGGAATGTGTTATTGCGATCCTTTCAGGTTCCGATCTTGTCAGCTTCAAGGAGAAGCTGAAATATGAAATTTTCAAATTTAACTCTGAATACTAAAATTTTCATTTTTCTTCTTTCAAGGCCAGTCTTGAGGTTGGAATGTGTTATTGCGATCCTTTCAGGTTCTGATCTTGTCAGCTTCAAGGAGAAGCTGAAATATGAAATTTTCAAATTTAACTCTGAATACTAAAATTTTCATTTTTTCTGGTTTTAAGGCCAGTCTTGAGGTTGGAATGTGTTGTTGCGATCCTTTCAGGTTCCGATCTTGTCAGCTTCAAGGAGAAGCTGAAATATGAAATTTTCAAATTTAACTCTGAATACTAAAATTTTCATTTTTCTGGTTTTAAGGCCAGTCTTGAGGTTGGAATGTGTTATTGCGATCCTTTCAGGTTCCGATCTTGTCAGCTTCAAGGAGAAGCTGAAATATGAAATTTTCAAATTTAACTCTGAATACTAAAATTTTCATTTTTTCTGGTTTTAAGGCCAGTCTTGAGGTTGGAATGTGTTGTTGCGATCCTTTCAGGTTCCGATCTTGTCAGCTTCAAGGAGAAGCTGAAATATGAAATTTTCAAATTTAACTCTGAATACTAAAATTTTCATTTTTCTGGTTTTAAGGCCAGTCTTGAGGTTGGAATGTGTTGTTGCGATCCTTTCAGGTTCCGATCTTGTCAGCTTCAAGGAGAAGCTGAAATATGAAATTTTCAAATTTAACTCTGAATACTAAAATTTTCATTTTTTCTTCTTTCAAGGCCAGTATTGAGGTTGGAATGTGTTATTGCAATTCTTTCAGGTTCCGATCTTGTCAGTTTCAAGCAGAAGCTGAATTTATTATGGATCATATCTTAGAACAGAACTTAGTATATTATTAATAGTTACTAGTCTTCGAATAATGTTTGTAGTGAACTAGCAAATACAAACGAGGTCGACCTTGTGCAACGTTTATGGACTAATTACCTGCAATGCACCTGTGCGATGATACTCTAGGACTGCCTACGTTTCTCTGATGTCACGAGGAGATGAGAGAGTAGAGGGTGACTGACGACTATATAGTTGTGTATTTCTTATAGACATGAGTATTACTACGTGCCAGTACAAATAACATTATTTATGCCGGTTTTCGACAATTGAGTGTCTCACAACGCATTGACAAACGGTAGGAACGCGTTACTGTTAAACTACGAGCATTTCAGCCCTAAGTAATAAACTTCACCTTAATTGATGGATAGCTTATTGGAGGAATTTATCGAAATTATCGACCTTAACACTATAAGTTACAAAAATCAGGGTTGTAGTATCATCTAGATTGCAGATGATCGAATGTTGTCCGACGACAGGGGTGGGCCATGACCCCGTTCACGTTAACAGCTCAGCAACAGAGTTTCCTGTGGCAAGCGGAACCAATTACATACATCCGCTGGCCATAGTAGAACCAATCACGTACATCCCTGGCCATAGTGATTTGAGGTATATAAGACCATGGAGAAGATCAAAATCTATATGTCATTATGGCCTACTTCTATGGAGACTTCATCGATTTTCAGTCACCTAATGATCCACGATACCGAGTATGATTCTATATTAGAGCATACACAGAATGTTTCCACACTTTCCTTGTAGGTCCCTACAAAACAAACCTTCCACAGCTCCCTATACAACCTTTCCCAAATCTTCAGTATTATCCAATCCAGTACGCACAAAACTTTCATCATTACCCTGTACAACAAGCGGTATAATACCTCACACATTATTGAGGGAAATTTCTCATCCGTATTTAGATGATAAGTAAAATTTTGCAGGTAAACAATGCTCAGTTTATGTATCCACACTACAATGGGCCATATCTTGTGGCTCCTGAGGTAATTCTATTTCTACCCTTCACAGACTCGTTTTGAGTCCGAATTGAACTTTCCAAACGAATTTGCCAACTATTTTTCTGCTAATCAACTTTTTCATTATTGCATATTCACACTGAACTATTACATTTCCAGAGCATTTTCTAGAGAACTTGGAATCCTCGCTTTATTCAATTGCGTAGTTGAGTTCCTCGGAATTTCCAACTTATGTTTGCTTTAACTCTCTGTGGAGTGTAACTTCTATTTTTGTGTAAAACATTCTACGTAATTCAATTACTCAATATCGCGTATGCCGACAGGTTTCATAATCCGACATGGCTTTTTAAATGATCCTTTATCCCCCCACACAAACGGCTTTTATCCTTCGTGCTCAAATACAAAATTTGAAACCAATTGTTATGAATTTTCGGATAACAAATAATTCGAAATGCATTTTCGCCCATTTCTACCTTTCCTGGATAATTATGGAAAAGCGTCTGATAGAACATTTCAATAGAGGAAATTCTTGAGCAGCCCATATTAAAAATTGCGATACAGTGAATGTATGCGTTATGAGCTTCCTACATTCCCGAATGCATGAATTTCTTGAACGAACTTTTTCTTAGAAAACCCATAGTCAAACGAAATGTCGAATGAAATCTCTGAGCAAATTATTTAAATTAGCGAGTGATTGCATCAAAAATTAAAAAAAAACAGTTCAAATTTTCAGAATCAGTAATTTTTATTTGATTTAGATAACCTACGATCTCGAAACCTGAACCTGAAAGGATCGCAATAACACATCCCAACCTTGAAACTGGCCTTGAAACCAGAAAAATGAAAATTTTAGTATTCAGAGAAAAATTTGAAAATTTCATATTTCAGCTTCTCCTTGAAGATGACAAGATCGGAACCTGAAAGGATCGCAATAACACATTCCAACCTCAAGACTGGCCTTGAAAGAAGAAAAAATGAAAATTTTAATATTCAGAGTTAAATTTGAAAATTTCATATTTCAGCTTCTCCTTGAGGCTGACAAGATCGGAACCTGGAAAGGATCGCAATAACACATCCCAACCTTAAAACTGGCCTTGAAACCAGAAAATGAAAAGTTTAGTATTCAGGGTAAAATTTGAAATTTTCAAATTTCAGCTTCTCCTTGAAGCTGACAAGATCAGAACATGAAAGGATCGCAATAACACATCCCAACCTTAAAACTGGCCTTGAAACCAGAAAAATGAAAAGTTTAGTATTCAGAGTAAAATTTGAAATTTCCTCAGCTTCTGCTTGAAGCTGACAAGATCAGAAACATGAAAGGATCGCAATAACACATTCCAACCTTAAAACTGGCCTTGAAACCAGAAAATGAAAAGTTTAGTATTCAGAGTAAAATTTGAAATTTTCATATTTCAGCTTCTGCTTGAAGCTGACAAGATCAGAACATGAAAGGATCGCAATAACACATTCCAACCTTAAAACTGGCCTTGAAACCAGAAAAATGAAAATTTTAGTATTCAGAGTAAAATTTGAAATTTTCAAATTTCAGCTTCTGCTTGAGGCTGACAAGATCGGAACCTGAAAGGATCGCAATAACACATTCCAACCTCAACACTGGCCTTGAAACCAGAAAAATGAAAAGTTTAGTATTCAGAGTAAAATTTGAAAATTTCATATTTCAGCTTCTGGTTGAAGCTGACAAGATCGGAACCTGAAAGGATCGCAATAACACATTCCAACCTTAAAACGGGCCTTGAAACCAGAAAAATGAAAATTTTAATATTCAGAGTAAAATTTGAAAATTTCATATTTCAGCTTCTGGTTGAAGCTGACAAGATCGGAACCTGAAAGGATCGCAATAAAACATTCTAACCCCATGACTGGCCTTGAAACCAGAAAAATGAAAATTGCAGTATTCAGAGTTAAAATTGAAAATTTCAAATTTCAGCTTCTGCTTGAAGCTGACAAGATCAGAACCTGAAAGGATGGCAATAACACATCCCAACCTCAAGACTGGCCTTGAAACCAGAAAAATGAAAATTTTAGTATTCAGAGTTAAAATTGAAATTTTCAAGTTTCAGCTTCTGCTTGAAGCTGAAAGTTCAAAACTGGTGTCCCAGATCAGTAATCACAATCAACCTCTCGGCCGTAGTAAAAGAAAATAAAACGCTGTCATTTTGGAAGAGGTTTTCAAAGTTTCAAATGGGAAGCGTTAAGATATGACAGCTTGAAGGAATGTGAAGCTCAGGCCTGCTGAAGCTCACTTGCCGAATTTCAGCTTCACTGGTTCTGATAGCAGCCCGAAACGGAGCTCAACCCGATTTTGAGCTTTTACCCGAAAGCTTCCGTAAAACCTTCCAAGTAGCTGCACTGTCCGTCTTAAAATCCAACCGCCCGGTGAACTTCTCCCACTCTTCCTTCTTAAGTCTGTCCAAATCCTTTTTGATCTCATTGTCAAGCTCAGCAACCACGGGGTCCAGATGATTAACCGCTCTCATCGCATCTCTCGTTCTAATTTTGTGGAGGATGTCTCTGTTGACATTTGGATAGAACGTCTTGACGCGACCGATAGGAATAGCCGCATTCATGGCCTTTCGGATTGCTTCAGATAAATGACACTATTTCTGGTGCACGCTTCCATTCCACGGGTAATCTGCCGATAGGCGAAGCGCAACTTCACTGAACAGGCGCCAGTCTGCTCGGCCTAAATTAAGATAAGAACGTTGGCGAACACCAGAAAAGGAGCGAGAGAATGGATAGATCGATCTGGACAAAGACAGGAACATGGTCACTTGGCAGTCCTCGAGGTAGACCATGAGCAGCAGCTAGAAAGGTTGGACGAGACAAAGAAATGTCTGGGCTGGAGGATCGGCCATTGGCCGGGAGACGAGTGGGCTGATCATCGTTTAAAAATGACAAGGTCGCACTCATCTGCCCATTCTTCGACGTTATTTCCTCTAACATCAGGACCGAGAGACGAGCAAGAGGTGTGAGCGTTGAAATCACCCATGAAAACAACCGAGGATGAGAGGAGCAGTCGCTCAGCTGCTTGAGAAGTGGGATAGGACTGTAAGATGAAGGGCATGAAGTTGTAGGTGGAATGTATATGTTGAAAAGAAAGGGGGTGTTCTTAGGGGAGATGGATTGGGAGGTACTCTGAGAGTACCATCCGTGGGAGTGCTGGGAATGAGGTCTGAGGGAAGTGAAGATAGAACGAAAGTAGAGACTCCACCGCCGAGAGATGACCTTGGAGCATGGTAAGAAGTATAGCCTGGGATATTGGGATGAGGATAGGTAGGGGGATAGGAGAGAGCTTGGTTTCTTGAACCATGATCACGTCTGGATGGTAAGTACGTGCGAAGAGAAAGTTCAGAAAGCTTGGCACGAAGGCCGTTTAGATTGATATGCACAATGAAAAGGGTGCGATTTGAGATAGAGGAATCTGAGATGGAAGGTGAGGAGCATAATACACAACGAAAAGATGAGTTATGATGCCTCACAGAACTGAGACCCGAACAAGAGAAATCCACCCACCTTTGGCATCCAAAGCATTGGACGCTGGTCCCATTCCAAGTGACATCTCTGTCGCATGTGGCACATGGGTACTTCTACTTCTGAGCGGGTCCAGGATTCCTCTCCACGCCGGCCCTTTGCAAGAGAATCCGAAGGAGAGCTGCTGCCGGCCAGCACCTCTCCCATGACAAAAACCCTCTTTGTGGAGGGGATGACGCCGGTTTGGGCGGAGGCGATCTTCTTCCCTCCACACTGCCACGGCACGAACGTACGACATCTCGGCAGCAACATTATTCAAATTCGATTATTCGCAGAGGTGAATATTCGAACGTTATTCCAATTTGAATACCCGAGCTGATTTAACAAAAAATATGAAAATCAGCTCTAATGTATGAAGGAATCGACGTACCTTTCAAGACTGATGTCATTTTCTTCACTACTCCATTGTTCCATATTCCGAACACCAAAGAGCTAAATTTTTCCCACACCGTCTGATGAGGCTACTAGGGCTGTTCTAACAGGGGAGCCACATGGCAATCGCACTTGGCCACTGCCATTTTTTCATGCCGCTGCGCAATGATAACACCAACCATAGCTTCGTTGGGTGGAGCCATGTACTCCACCAACCTTCACCCCCTGGGCAGGTGAAGGTGAAGGGAACCTTCACCATTGGGAGAACCGGTGACAACCGGTGAAACGAACCGAAAAAAATGAAAGTGACTGTGACTGAAATGAAAGTGACTCATGCAAGTCATTTTCAAGATTGGGTGGGTGTCACTGCCGGTTTTTCGTCCATAACTCTTTTGTGCTTGGAGATAGAATTCTGCGTCACCTCGTGCTTCCAGTTTGGAAAAATATTTTCTCAATCCTTCAGCCTAATTCATTTTACGAAACACCGGTTTTTCGCCTATAACTCTTTAACCTGGTGAGGGTTGTTTTGAAATCTACGTAAAAATCTGCGTCGAATGATATATCGGGTTCCTAACTTTGCTCGCTCCATAAGCCAGCCAGGTCGGTGGAGCCGAGCTCCGTTGTTGGCTCCAGCAGAACTCTGTGCCTCTCAATTAAACCATAGAGGCGAAAGCACCCTATTGAGATAACTATGGAGCTCGGCTCCACCAATCTAACTTTCTTATGGGGCAAGCAAAGTTAGTTAGGCTCCTCGAATAAGCTCCTTAGGCTAAGTTAGAGCGGAAAAGTTGATTTTGTAGCATTCTTTGCGTTATAGCCCGTACAGGTTTAGAGAAGAGTCGTGCCTTATTAATTTCAATTTGAGGTGGAAATAAAGCTTTAGAAGAAGAATTCAACTTGTTATTGCCGCTCACTTCGTAGTTGCGCGATATTGCTATGGATGCTTGAATTATTCGTCATTCGAATTTCGAATATTCTTTCGTTCGAAATAAAAAAAATGAACGAATTTATTCGAAATTCGTTCGTTCGAAATAAAAAATGAACGAATTTATTCGAAATTCGTTCGTTCGAAATAAAAAATGAACGAATTTATTCGAAATTCGTTCGTTCGAAATAAAAAATGAACGAACTTATTCGAAATTCGTTCGTTCGGAATAAAAAATGAACAAATTTACTCGAAATTCGTTCGTTCGGAATGGAAAATGAACGAATTTATTCAAAATTCGTTCGTTCGAAATAAGAAATGAACGAATTCTATTCCGAAATTCGTTCGTTCGAAATAAAAAATGATGAACGAATTTACTCGATTCGTTCGTTCGAAATAAAATGAACGAATTTATTCGAAATTCGTTCGTTCGAGAAAAAATGAACGAATTTATTCCGAAATTCGTTCGTTCGAAATAAAAAATGAACGAATTTATTCGAAATTCGTTCGTTCGGTCTCTTTTTAAAAGTCCTCACACTAGATGACGACAACCTGCGAGAATGATGCCAGCCTTTCGAAGCGAACTTCTTATCAGTATCCGAGGAGATGGCGAACATTTTGGGATCTAATGATTGTGTTGTGTTCACAACACTATGTATCAATTATCCGTTTGTTATAGTTGAATTCCGATTTAGTGTATGAAAAACACTTCGAGACTTGTGCGCCCATAAATATGTAACACCTTATATACTAGCCTACCAAAAGTGGCATATTTTCAGACGAAGTCTGAATAGTCAATCGAACCGATTGAAGATCGATATGCAAAAAACTCAATGCAACATGTCCACCACCGGTTCAGAGCGAGAGGTTGTGTTGCAGTGCGGTTCATGTGCACTGATCTTTAGCCTTAGACTCTGTTTCTACTCCGGCAGGACGCTGCGGAAATGACAAAGCAGATGTCACTATCCCGCAACTTCAACATGCTGAGACAATTCCAAAAGAAAACTAGTACGCTGAAAAACACTGCGAACTGTTGTAGTCGCGACGCATCGTATAGTGTGCCGCTGGAGGATCTAACCGGTGGATGTTTGCCATGTTCCATTAGGTGATCATTTTTGGGTGCTAAAACTGTTAATACACAGTAAAAGAATAATGAACAGTGCTGCAATAAAAGGACTAAAAGAATAAGACAACAGTACCACAGAAAATTGTGGCGAGAGAGCAAAATTTCGGCAGAAGGCATTTCGAAAACCCCAAATTTCTGGTTTGCAATTATGCGGCGTTATACGCAAAAATGCGTATGTCTCTAAATCACGCGGTAAGTTGCGGCAATGTCTAGGGGCCTAGTTATACATAAGCGTTTCGCTGCCGCTGGCTTTTGCGGGGCGTCTGCAATTGGTGAGATTTCGAAATTGACCAATAGCAGACATGCCGCCGAAGCCAGCAAGAGCAAAACCCGGTGTATAACTAGAGACTAAACGGCGAACTCCGCATGGGTATAACCAGGCAGTTACTTCGTCTGTAAATATGCAACTTCTGAAGGGCTAACTTACACTTACGCATGTCGGCGATGCAGTTATATGCATTCAAAATTGAAAACTCAGAAAACAAATAAAATGAAAAGACAGCTAAGAAAGTAGCACCAACCTTGGAAATTCGGTCTCGAGCAGCAGCGAAAGCTGAATTTTGTTGTTTAACTTGAGATGGTAACACTGGCGACGATGATGTAGCAGAGGCTGCGGGAGGAGACACACCAGCTCCATTAATCGACGTCGAACTTTCCGAGAGTTTTTGCTTCAACGGCTTAGCTGGAACAGCGGGCGGAACCATTCCAGGAGGATTGACCAGAGGAGTTTTCGCGGCAAGTTTCGGAGGATGAGAAGGTGGATGGTAAAAACTGCCAGATGGCGTAGAACAAGGAACCTGTAACGTTGTTTTTTTTTACCTTTCGTGATAACTTAGAGGCTATTCAGACTACTCACAAAGGGAACCATCATTACACGCCATGACCATTTCAAATAAAATGAGCTATCCTAGTTTCAATTTTCGACGTAGAATTCGAATACATTGCAGATGCGAAACGTTACTCTGAACGGAGTTATATGCGTTTATGTGATTTTTACACCACAGATGATGATTCTACACCAGCTGCCTATGGGATGATTTCTGGGGGCGTATGCACATCTCCCCACGAGCGTCCTCGCGAAGCCACTCTGTGATTGGTCATCAGACGAAATTGACCGATTATGGATGGCCTTCGTGGGGACAGGGACACTCGGGGAGAGATGTGCATACGGCCTGTAGAAAATCTTATCGGTGACGACGACTCAGATCACACGTTATGATGCATCTACGAGTGAAGCGCTAGAGACGCATATAACTCCGTTCAGAGAAACGTTTTGCAGCTGCGGTGTAAAAATTTGAATTCTGCGTCGAGAGCTGATCTCAGAAAGACTTATTTCATTCGGAATGGCCACGGCGTATAATGATCCTTCACTTGTCAGAGCCAGTACATCACGCGCGAGGGTCGCGTTGGAGTATAAATGGATTGACGCTACCCCGCGCGCCACCAGCAGCTCCCGTACCAACCTTTCCATGATTTTCAATATTACTCTACTCCAACATCGACTTCGTCCTATTTCATGATTATCAATTCCAGTGCTATTCTCTGCCAGCGTAGTGGAGAACGCTTGTTTGGAATTTTCTCGCACACAGAGTTAAGGCCAAGTTTATTCCGCTCCGCCATGGCGTCGCCGTTACCCATAGTCTCTCTACGCGCGTGACGCGCTCGCGTTGAGGAGTATGCAAAGCCCCGTAATAACTCGGAGCTATTTAACGTGTAGGGGTTAAATGTAAAAAAAAAACGTGTACAATCGAGAAATACATTTTGTGTGATTTGCCCGGCTGGCAAGGACGGGGATTGCACCACGTGCGGTGTGGTCTATATGATTTCCTGTGAGCTGTGCAGCGAGAAATACATCGGGGAAACGTCGCGGCCGCTCCATGTCAGGATCAAAGAACACTTGGACGGCAAAGAAAGGCAGCGGGAAACAACAGTGCTTGGGGCGCATCGGGTCATGACCCATTTTGGTGAGAGCTTTGATATCAAGGTCGAGATAATGGCTCGGGAGACTGATACCGCAGCGCGAAAACATTAGAGGCATTTTTTCATTCAAGCTTATGACCCGCAGATTAATCGAAAGGGAGAAGGTCTGTATATAACGCGGGAACTCAGGCCATACGTAAGACTAGCCTTCTAACATTACAATTGGTGGTCTACAGCGTTCCTATAGCCTCTCCTCCTCATTCTGAGTCAGTCGAAGTGAGGCTTATCGGGCGTATCATGTCAAAATCTCCTATCACTGTTGTGTTTTGCCATGACCAACCGCTCCGCTGGTTGTTCTACTCGGACTTAAATGAGCAAGACGGCTATACTATTGACTTACCGCGCTGTTTCGTTTACTAGCGAGTTCCTGGCTGGGCGAGGTTCATCTGCCCTCCTCTCTTACACCCACGCGGGGGAAATTTGAGCTCTCGAATTGGTAAGTTTAAGGCGACGTTTTATCGAAGAAGCGCAAATCTTGTTCGATCCTTTCAGGCTCTGAAGAAGGAGGTTTCTCCGCAACGTCAGCCATAAAGAAGATTTATCGACCTCGTGTCGAGTACAACATCATCAGACAACTAGATTATTACCATGCCGAGGTTCATGGAGAGTCTCACATGGAGATTATTTCTTTTATATCTATGCTTAATACAACTTCCATAACTGGTATGAAGATATTGAGCGCCATATATCTCCTTTTAACATAGGCAGTTGTAACAAAAAATCAGTTTGAAAACTCACTAAAGTGATTGGCCGTGGAGCGCGCCGGTCCGCTACGGGGGCTAGCCGTGGAACGCGCGGTCTCCTAAGTGTTAATAACCAGTTGCGGCGCTTGGAGTTGACAGTGCTCCTTAACAGGCAGAATACGGGCTTCAGCATTAAGATGTTCCACTGGGGTGCTTTTAGCACACCCTGTGGCAATCCGAAGAGCTGCATCTTTGTCCACGATGAATCCGATATTATGTGCTGCCATACCGGTGCAGCGTACTCCAATGCCGGCGGCAATATGTTGACTTAGGTAGTCAAAATTGTCTCCCTTGCTACTTCCCCACGACGTTGCTCTCAGAGCTCGTGGGACGTTGAGCTTTGCTTTCACTGTAGCCTGTTTCTGCTCAGTATTTTTGTGGAACTTCAACGAAGAATCCAGTACTAGGCCGAGCAGCTTAGGGAAACGTGCGGCAGGCAGACGAGCGTCTTCCCAATTCACAACGGGGTGAGCGCAGTGTTCCTTAGGGTCAGTGGAGAAAACTGATACAGATGATTTAGCGGCAGAGACAGTGAGCACCATATCATCGAGAAAGCTCTTCAGAAGGATGAGGTAGCTATTGATCTTGCATGCAGCTATATTAATGTCCCTGTCTCCGCACAAGATGGTGATGTCATCCGCATACGCGACGAATTTGATGTCACTTGAAGGGACGGGCAAATCTTCCAGGTAAATACTGAACAGAGCAGGCGATATGACTTCTCCTTGAGGGACACCGGCGGCAATAGGGATGCTATTAGAGACATGTCCCTGAAACAGCACTTTTGCTCGACGCCCTTTGGTGAGTGCGGTTATCCATCGCTTCTGCCAAGGCGGGATGGTGGACCTCAATAGCTTCTCAGACAGTATGCCCAAGTTGACAGTGTCAAACGTCTTCGTGAGGTCCAGGGCTATTCCAACAGTACGTTGAGGTTTTCTGGCGTTGAAGCCATCCAAAACATAGCTCACAATCTCCAGCAGCGCCGTGGTAGTAGAGTGTAATTGGCGGAATCCATGCTGGTGCTGCTGCTTGTTATTATGCTCGGCCATCTCCTTGACGACAAGTTTCTCAGCGGTTTTGGCGATAGGTGATAAAAGACTTAATGGCCTGTATCCCTCATCCGTGGATGGCGTTTTACCTGGCTTGGGCAACGGTATGACGCTTGCCATTTTCCAGTCTTGCGGTAAGATGCACGTTCGAAAGGATGTGTTGATGACGTCAGCCGGTATTGGCATAATCTCACTCGGCAGTTTCTTCAAGACCGCTGGACTAATGCCATCCGGCCCTACAACCTTCGAGTTGCGCATCTCTTTAACCAGCTTTTCAATCTGCGCGGGCGTCACAGCTTCTGCTTCATTCATTAGTGGTAACTTACAGAGCTCTCTTACAGTCACTTGGTTCTGCTTCCCTCTCTTAGCCTGAGTTATGAAAAAATTCTTTCCGAGAGCAGTTGCAGCCTCCTGTTCTGATTTGAAAACTCCATTCTCGAACTCGATCGTGGAATAGTTGGTGGGGGTGCTCTTGCCCGAGATCTTCTTCAGAACTTTCCAAGTTGACGCTCCATCACTCTTGAAATTCAGCTTCTCAGTGGAATTCTCTCAACACTCCTTCTTCTGCTTGTCTAGATAATGGTCGGATCCAGGTGATCTGCGACTCTCTTTGCATCCCTTGTCCTTATCTTCTCCAAGATTTCCCTGATGACGTTGGGAAAGGTCTTAACTCGGCCCTCCGGAATGGCTGCTTTCATGGCCTTGCGAATCGCGTCGGTCAAGTGACGTTCTTTCTGGTGCACGTTTCCATTCCATGGGTAGTCATCCACATGGCGAAGTGCCACCTCCCTGAACAAGCGCCAGTCTGCAAGGCAAAGATGTAGATAAGACATTTGACGGATACCTGAATAAGGAGCAAAAGAATTAGAGAGATCGACATGGACAAGGACCGGGATATGATCACTGGACAGAGTAGTAGCGGTCGACCAAGAGCAGGCGCTGTAGCGATTAGATGACACAAGAGAGATGTCTGGACTAGAGGATCGGCCGTTGGTCGGGAGACGAGTGGGCTGGTCATCATTAAGAATGACCAGGTCGCATTCCTCCGCCCATTCTTCGACGTCATTTCCTCTAGCGCCAGTGTCAAGCGACGAGCAGAATGTATGAGCATCAAAATCGCCTGCGAAGACAACAGAGGGTGAAAGGGAGCAGTCGTACAACAGCTTCGAGTGAGGGAGTAGGGTTGTAAGATTGGGGACAGGACGTGGTAGGAGGGATATAGATATTAAAAAGAGATATAGGTGTTTTAAGAGGGAGGGGGATAGGCAGGGACTCAAGAGTACCGTTCGATGGGGTGTTTGGTATGATATGAGAGGGTATATTAGATAATACGAAAGTGGAAACTCCTACGCCGTGAGCTGACCTTGGAGCATGAGAAGCAGTGTAGCCAGGAATGTTAGGGTGACGAGCGGTAGTAGGAGAAAGATTGGTTTCCTGAACCATTATGACATCAGGATGATGAGTACGAGCAAAAAGAGAGAGTTCAGACAACTTAGCACGAAGGCCATTGAGGTTAGGATGAACAATAGAGACGGGGGGGCTGGTAAATGAGGAATCAGAGTTACTGGGGGCAGAGCACAGAACACAACGGAAGGAAGAATCGTGATGCCTCAAAGAACTGGAGACCAGAACATGAGAGATGCACCCACCTCTGACGTCCAAAACACTGGACACTTATCCCATTCAGATGACCTCGCTGCATGTGGCGCATAGGTACTTCTGGGGCGGCATGCATGTACGCGGCGGGTAAGGTTGGGGTTAGGCAGGGTTTGAAGCGTCGGCGCATTCGATGATTGCGGCGCGAGGGCTGAAAGGGGGTTAGCCTAGCACTGAAAAATCTTTCCCTCGCAAACCCTACCTAGGAGGGTGGGGCAGCCGAAACCCCGTTGAGACCCCAACTATTGATTATCTCCAGCACTCGCACAGCAATCATGAAACGCGCCGACGCCCCAAACCCTGCCTAACCCCAATCTAACCCGACGCGTACGTGCATGCCGCCCCTGAGCGGGTCCTGGATTCTTCTCGATGCCGGCCCTTTGTAGTAAAATCCTTAGAAGAGCTGCAGCCAGCCAGCCTCTCTCCCATGACAGAAACCCCCCACGCGGAGGGGTTGACGTCGGTTTACACGGAGGTGGTCTTCTTTCCTCCACACTGCCACGGCACAAACGTACGACATCTCGGCAGCTCAAGGCAGTCTCTGACGCTTTCCCTGCACTTAATGAACTCAGGTTGTTAGGGCTGTCTAGGACGCCTTCTCTGGGGTCGCAGTTATGGCGAGCCATGACGCAAGTGCACTAAGAGTCAGACGGCTGTCATTGACGCCCTCCCCACCACATGCGGTCACTTTTAGTTCGGATCACGTGAGAAACTGCAAGGCAAATCAATTCATGGGTACCACCTAGACCGATTGATTAGCCCACCAAGGTCACACCATGCCAAAGAGACCCAAAAAACCTTTGTGGAGGGGAATGCTCTCATCGATGTATTGTTATTCAATTGTTTGGGCGCCCATGTATACTATGTACCACTTACTTAAGTTAGACACTGATAATTTTTCTTTCAGATGTCGAACAACGATACCGACCGGTTGGCAAACTCGAGAGGATTCTTCTGGATGAGAATCAACAATCGAGCGAACATGGTCGCGCAGGAGTGGCAGAACTGCTTCCGACGTTCAGCAAGCGCAATCGAGACCGTGGTCAAGCGTCGCGAAGCCGGCGTAAGAGAGCTCGTGCTTCACAGCCTCCCGACTCCTCTGCTTCTGCAATGGATTCGTCGCCTTCAGAGGCCTCCGAGAGCTCAGATTCGGAGGACACCCACCCTTCATTGGCCAGGAAGATGAAGGACCGTGAGGAAAAGGATTGGAATAAGTTTGAGCCGCCCTCGCCTCTGCAAAAAAAAAGCTGAGCGCTCGGGTGAGGATTGCGGATGGATTGTTGACCAACTTCGACACATGCTCGGCTGGCATGTATGTGGGTAGAGAAGAGAGATTGTCCTATTACGAGCGCCTCCCTTTTCCTAGCTTCACCGTTAGCATGATGGCCTACGCTTTCGATTGCCAGTAGATGAGCAATCAATGGTCGCCCATTCTGAGTGCGCTATAAACGCGCTAAATCTTCTGGTCATTAGTCGTCATGAAGCCGCAGAACACCGCTATGACAGGTCAGATGCGTACACCAAGCAGGTCATGGAACTGCTCGACATTGCCCTGCACGACTTCAATGTTCGTCGCAGAGAACGTTTTTTAACGTTTTCAGGTAGTTTTTGCCTCCATTCTTTCGATGTTGCCTCACAGTTTGCAACAATATTTTTCAGAGGAGCTATGGAGTGGATCCAATGAGGTCGACGCCAAACTACCGCCGTTTGCCGGTCGAAACGCCGACACGTGCGGCGGACAAACCCTGGAACGAATTTGCTCCAGAGTTGATCGGATCCAAGCTGGCCACCGAAGTGGTGGAGAAAACCCAATGCCAGCGACTCACCGAGGTTCTACTGAAGGAGCGCAAATCGTCTCACCAGAAGAAGGAGAAGGCTCCGAAGAAGCAACAGCGGCCACCCACGAAGAAGGAAAGATTTCAAGAGCCAAGGTCGGTTTTATTTAAATCATCCTCTTCTAATGCCTTAAAGAGTGGTTGGGTAGCTGGTTGGTTTTGCTTCTTCGCCCAAGAGTGAGATGCTTTGGGTATAGACCTTTGGGCTTGGGAAACCCTGCGTGGCTATAAGCTTGTTTTTCTTGGTCAGCCCCCGGAGCTAAGATTATATACCATCAACAAGCGCAATGAGGTCCCGGCGCAGGTGAGGAAGTGGAGAAGATGCTTAAAAAGGGAGCAATAGAGCAAATAAGCTGGTCTGAGAAAGTGTGGATATCTAGTTTTTTCTGTATCCCTAAAAAAAGAAGGCTCACTTCGTCCTATAATCAACTTAAAACCATTAAACAATTTTATTGCACGGGCTCCACTTCGAACTCGAGCCGCTAGATTTACTCAGGGATCTAGTTCAGCAGGGTTCATATATGGTCAAGGTGGACAGAAAGGACGCTTATTTTACGATCCCAATTCACAAAGACTACCAAAACTAGTTTTGCTTTCAGGACGGCGGTAGACTGTTCCACTTCCGGTGCCTGCCTTTCGGTTTGTCACCCGCGCCATATGTTTACACGCGTCTTACTAAACATGTGGCCAGGGCACTAAGAGAGCAGGGAATAAAGTTGGTGGTGTATTTAGACGACTGCATCCTGGTTGCCGAATACGGCAGACACTCTGCAACTTCATTTATCGTTAGCCTTAGCCCTATTCGAAAGACTCGGCTTCTTGATTAAACGTGAGAAATCTACCTTATACCTTCCCTGGTAATTGAGTTCTTGGGTATCACTATTGATGTGTCCTCCTACCAATTCCTGGTGCCCGCGCAGAAGATCGCGCGTTGCCAGCAGGAGGCGTCGGAGCTCGCTTAAAGGCATCGTACGCGCAAAAAAAAACGTATATCATTTTCATGTTTGTGCGCAGACGATTCTCTGACATACAGGATAAGAGTGGAAAGCCTCCACAAAACCATCAACTTCCGCAAAAAAACTCGTTTTAAACCGTCTCCGGATTATCTACTTCCCACACCTCCGTCGATTTCCAGTGTGTCTGGTGCAATACGTAGAAAGTTTTTTTTAACAAACGTCGGATGTGTTTTTTGCTTTAAACTTACAAAGGGGGTGATTTTGTCTTGCCTTTTGTTCACCGGAACTTATTCTAAAAATAGAAGTAACCATTGGGCTAGTTTGGATTTTAGAATTCCGCGAATCAGAAAAATTTCAGATGCTGAATCATCTGCGCCTGTGATGGCGCTTCTGTTCCTCGTGCTAGATGGTTGGAGAAAACTGGTGGCGGATCGTCATTTTAAACCACTCCAGCTTCAGAACCATATGTTTTTGACGCGCAAAACTTTACCGGCGCGAAATGCCATTTAGGTGGTACAGTTGGTAGATGGAGCACCCACGAGAAAATTCTGAATATAAACGAGAAGCACTTACCGCTTGTTTCTTTGGGCTACTATGTTTCGCGAAAAACCTCGCCAATACATCAATTCGCGTCGAGTTAGACAATACCTCTGCGGTGTGGTATCTCAACAAACGCGGGGCACCAAAAGCGGCGGCCTAAACGTAATTGCTCGAACCATCGCGCTCTGGGCAGCTAGGCGAGGAGTACACCTTATAGCTTGTTATAGGCCAAGAATCAATAATATGGAGGTCGACTTCCTGTCCAGGAATTTTTCAGACTGCTCTGATTATTCCTTAGATAGTGCGGTCGTGTCAACGCTATTCCGTAACTGGGGTACTCCGCATATTGACTTGTTTGCTTCCCGCTCAAACTCAAAATGTAAGAAATACTATTCATTTCTTCCAGATCCCCAGTCTACAGCGGTAGATGCGTTCAAGCAAGACTGGTCGGGAATCTTCGCTTACGCATTTCCGCCGTTCAACATGGTGGGCCGAGTAATCAGCAAAGCCAAGCGAGAGCGGGCGAAACTGATCCTCATTTGCCCAAGTTGGGCAAGCCAGCCCCGGTGGCCGCTAGTTCTGGAGCAAAGTCGAGAGATTGTCCAAATCGATCGACATCCAAGTCTGCTGGTAGACCCAGCCGTACAGCCCCACCCATGTCTTCAAAAGAAGACGTTCCGACTCATTGCAGGTCGCATATTGCAAGGTACGGGTCTTTACGCCAAAAACCGTCAAAATCTTAATGGCTAATTGGTCCCCAGCGACGATTAAACAGTACGACGGTGCCCTCAGGAGATGGTCCCTGTTCTGTTATCTTCGCAGCATCGACAGCGCCAGATCTAGAGTTCAGGTATCATTAATTTTCTTGCAAAATTACATGTAAGTGGGGTAAGTTTTTCCAGAGCGAACACACATAAATCAGCAATAGTGGTTTACATAGTGTGTGCAGGGAAGAATGAAAGAAGATGACAAGATACTGCTGTCAAGACTTATGAAGGGATTATTCAGAACACGTCCTGCCACTCCCCGGTACAACTCCATATGGGACGTATCACGAGTTGCGCGCTATCTTGAAAAACTGGGCAGTAATGAAAGCTTGTCGACGAAAATGCTCACCCTGAAGACCACCATGCTCCTAGCATTAGCCTCCCCCAATAGAGTTTCAGAACTAGCTGCATTAAGAAAAGGTCCTAAAAGAGCACATCGTCCTACATCTATTTTCGAATAATATCATTCCCAGGAGCCAACATGGTTTTGTACCTGGAAGATCGGTAGAAACGAACCTTTTGGAATGCATAAATGATTGGACGGAGGCCCTTGACAAGAAATGCAGTTGCGATGTCATTTACTTTGACTTTGCAAAGGCATTTGATCGTGTCTCACATTTGAAACTGCTATCAAAACTATGGGATCTGGGATTTCATCCGATTTTGATAGAATGACTCGCCCAATTCTTATCTGATGGAACGTTTCAGGTGAGGGTCGGGGATTGTTATTCCAAGGTGAGAAACATAGCGAGCGGGATCCCACAAGGGGTGTATTATCACCAATATTGTTTAGTATCTTTACAGCTGACATTCCAATCATTTTTCATGGCAAAAAAGTTACAGTAAAATTTTATGCGGACGATATAAAGCTCTACAAAGCCATTTCTGATCCATTAGATACACAAGTGCTACAGGAGGGGATTGACCTGATAGTTGACTGGGCGAGAATGGCAGCTGCCACTGACTCTGCAGAAAACCGTATTTATGCGGGTTCATTTGAGTCCGGCGTCGACGGCCCATTCATATACATGTGCTAGTGTCGCGCTGCAAGCGGTAGACTCGGTTCGAGACCTCGGTTTTCACAACGATAGGAAGTTGGATTTTTCTGAGCATGTCAAAATCAAATGGGCTCACAGGCGGATTTTTCAGATTTATAAGAGTATCTCCACTAAAAACAAACAGGTTCTGCTCCGAGCATATACTCAGGCAAACTGATATTAGCAAGGGACTAGCAAAAGTCCAGTCTCCGCCCCATTTTCTACGATGCAGGCTCAAGGCCGATCAAGGGAGCACTGCTGCTAGAAGTGTGGTCGCACGTGATTGATTGGGGCCGTGTCTGTCCATTAGAGATTTAGACTCCCTTGCTGATTCGGAATGACCACCGCTCGACATCTACTCCCTTGCTCTTGCAGCGCTAGACGAGGCATCGCGATGATGTCGTAACCCCACCCACTCTGCGCTGTGATTGGTTCGATGAGCTCACTTCCCTTGCTGCTGTCACAGTTCAGCTCCCTTGCTGATTCCGGTTTTGGTGAGCTCTCTTCCCTTGCTAATAATGTTTTCGAATCAGCCAATAAGGAGAGTTCAGCTCCCTTGGTGCTCGTGCTTCCCGTCCTCCCTTGCACTGCTAACACGTCAAAGACTGTCAAGTGGCTATTACGTGGCGAATCGGCGTCATCAATCATTCCACTTTCTTCCTCTCGCTTGCCTTCACTTATTTTTTGCACTCTATTTATTTCTTCTTCTCTCTTAGTCCATTACAACACAAAAGATGTCTCGATTGATTGAATGCGTTGAAATTTTGGAGGCGCCCGTGTTGCTTAACCTAAGGGGTCGTTTATACTTCCGCCGCCGAGCGGCGCGGCGAAGTGCAATTCTATAATATTGATCGTGCGGCGCCGCGTGATCAATATCGTAGGATTGGACTTCACCGCTCCGCTCGGCGGCTGAAGTATAAAAGACGCTTAAATAGGGCTTTCTCCAGCCTTTCCGCGAGGTTTTACGAAACAGCTCAAAGAGTTATGTGTGTGCGACAGTACCGGAACATTCTCAGCCTTTTTTTTCAAATTTTCTAAATGCCTCGGAGGATCCAAAAAAGCATTTTCATAGCTTCGCGAAGAGGAATGGTGTGCACGGCTGGGACGTTTTATGGTGTTCAAAAATTACTTCAGGTCTGGCTCAAAGCTTTTTTCTAGGAGTTGTTTTGGGTGCATATTACAAACCTGAGGTCTATTTGCCTACTCTTTGTAGATTTCGGCTGATTAAGTTCGAAGCTTCTCACCGTGGAAAATTTCACTGGTCAAACGCGGCTTTTCGCGATTTCCAAAAAGTTGATCCAAACTTCCCCATAGGGCTTGTTTGGGATGCTTCACAAAAATTTTTGGTCTGACATTAGATTTTTTCCGAGATTACGTCATGCTACGGCGGGTGCACGGTATCCTTCGGCAGTTCGAAAACTTTTTTCGAAATATCGAGTTTTCGACTAATTTAATTTTCAAAAATTTTGATTACTCGAGTGGTTGGTTGACTTAATGTCGACTGTTCCAGTCGAAATTAAAACTTGATGACTCAAAATAAGTATAGTGTACGGTAGTTTGGTCGCCGTCTCTAGCTTGCTTCTGAAATCTGCTGTGGGGTTTATTTGGAACGCCGTACACGAATTTGAGGTTCATTAGCCGATTTCGAGTTAGTAACCTGCAGTAACCTTCGGTACAACAACAATCGGCTTCCAGTCGAAAGTCCTAAGCCAAAAGCTGAATAATTTTCTGACCCTTCAAAATTTTTGGTGGGTCCTCTTCCCCTTTTTGCGGATTTGAGAAAACGCCCCTTCTCAGAATCTTCAGACATTTGAAAATTTTGAGCGCGGATTATTTATGTACCGTCACACACCTACAGCTCTCTATCCACGGTTTTGCAATGCCTTTCGGGGAGTTGCAAGTAAGCCCTAGTATGAGCACTGAGTCTGAACGGAGCCGTTCTACATCGAACGCAACTGATTTGATTTCTGAGGTCTCTACGGACGCCTTCAATTGTTCAATGTATAAATTAGCTAAGAGCAAGTTTATTACACTTTCCAAATGTTGTTTTAGTGCTTAGTACGTAGCAGTTCTTCGATGGCCTTTTGTTTAGGAAAAATCAAATTGATGGTGATTGGTTGAAGTCGGGGCTGCGCTTCCATTGCCTGCTCTTCTCTACGATATCCAGAGGATCGACTACATTGGTATTCATTATTTCTGTTCTTCAGTATTTGTTGAATCCAAAATCCCGGCCAGAACTAACAGCGCAAGCCCCTAACGGATGGAAGAACAGTACACACTATTTTCTCGAATATTCGACTGTTCCAAACAAAAATCTAGACTTAGTTAACGAATACTGGACTTTTGGAGTCATTAGATGTTGATTTCTTTCCCTCATCGATCTCTACCCCAATTTAAGATCATTCGTCCAGCCTTACGAGATACGAAGGTTAGAAGAAATAGCCGAGCTCCTTAACACCAAAGTTCTAACTTAAAAGCAGCATGTACACTCCGAAAATTATGTCGACTATATGATATGAATTGAAGGTTTGGGACTGACAGCTAACCAAGAAATTGTCAAAACCTCCATGCACATACAGAAATGACGAGCTGTTTTTGTTTTGAAGAGGACGAGTTACACTGCAGCATGCCCGCTCGGTGGAAATACTAAAGCCAGCAACAAAATGGTCGAGGTAGTGAAGCCTATTGACCAGGGGTGTGCGGCAATTGCCGTTTGCCGGCCATTTTCGGGGTTTGCCGTTGCCGTTTCCGTTTGCCGAAATTTTTGCCAAAAACGGCAAATTTTCGGCAAAAATGCGTTAAAAGAACAGGGCCTGGTGTGCGCCCTCACCTCAGTTTCTGTATTGGTCAGCGATACGAAGCTACAACAAATAATTATTCTGGCTAGTTCCAGCTACTAGTTCCAGCTCATGTAATGGGTAATTGTACCAAATGATCCTGTAACTAATGAAGATATTTTGACTAGGTTATCAGAGGAGTTTGTTTAGGTTCTAAGCTGGGAGCCTTCAAATGTCTCTTTTCAATCATGAAATGTTTATCCACTTAGAAATGCCGAAATCACAAAAAAGCTTTTCCAGGAGCATACCGATTCCTGCAGGTTCCGAAATTGCAAAAACAAATGGTACAACAGTTTTGGCGTCAAAGTATCTTTTTTAGACATATGAACCACTTGAGAACTCGTGTAAATGGTGGCGCAGTCCGCTCCTCCACGTTGGTGCCACTGGAAACTCCTCGATTTTGTCGAGGTAAGCTGAACGCGGACATTCGTGTTCCGGCGACAGGCCAAGGCGTTTCGCCCGTGTGACAGGTCGGCCGATGGTTATCCTTGTCACGCCACATGCAATGGTGCTTAAAGTTTCTGTAAAAGCTACGGCGTCCGCGGTAACCGACGCCCACTCACGGAGCCCGGTGAGTGGTGAAAGTATGCTAGAGTCTTCGGTGCAAGGACGGCATCGGAGGGTAACCAGGCTAGTCCGTAAGTCCTTTGACGTTGCCAAGACTCGCGTTGCAACGCTGAATGTCGGCACGTTGTCAGGCCGCTCGAGCGAACTTGCTGTTGCTCTGGAGCGTAGACGTATTGATCTCTGTGCGGTGCAAGAGACGAGATGGTCGGGTAGTAAGTCCAAGGACATTGGCAGAGGCTTCAAGGTCCTGTATCATGGCAGCCCTAGGACCACGAACGGCGTTGGCGTTGTCGTGTCTGAACGCTTCCGTGATGCGATTGCCGAAGTGCATCGTTTTGACGATCGTTTGATGAAGATAGTGATTGTCAGTGAGGATCAACGAGTCCATTTCTTCTCGGTGTATGCCCCGCAGACGGGTTGTTCTGAGCAAGTGAAAAATGATTTCTGGATGATGCTCGATGAGAAGACTGCCGAGGTGCCACCAGACGATATCGTTGTTGTTGCGGGTGACATGAACGGCCACGTCGGAGAAACGAGTCAAGGCTATAGTTGCCACAGAGGGTTCGGTTTCGGCCCAAGGAACACCGATGGCGAACGCATTCTCGACTATGCCGACTCACATGACTTAGTCATTGTGAACACGAAGTTTCGAAAGCGCCAGTCCCACCTTGTCACTTATTACAGTGGCAGCAGCATGACACAAATTGACTTTGTGCTTGTTCGGCGTCGCGACGAGAAGATAGTCACAGATGCGAAGGTCGTTCCGTACAAGACAGTCGCTACACAACATCGACCGCTGATCTGCACTATAGGCATTATGCCGCCGAGGCGTAAGATTGGTGAACGGTGCGGACCACCTCGAATAAAGTGGTGGCGTCTGAAGGAAAGAGAAGCTGCCGTCATTTCACGTGTTCAGCTACCGCCAGTTACGACTGTGTGCGAATCTTGGCAGAAGGCAGTCAAATCAATGATTGATTCGGCGCGGTCCGAACTTGGGGTAACGAAGCCCGGACGGCGGAAGATTGATAAGGAAACGTGGCTCTGGACAGATGACGTGCGAATGACGGTCCAAGAGAAGAAGAAAGTGTACCACACTTTCTTGGCTAATAAGACGGCTGCTAACTGGCAGAGATACCGTGATGCGAAGAAGTCTGCCAAAAGGGCCGTTGCAAGAGCCAAGGCGGCGCACTACGGAGATCTGTATGACAAGCTGGATACTCGTGACGGTGAACGTGTTGTGTACCGACTTGCGAAATCCCGTCAGCGTGGTACGGAAGACATCGAGAAGTTCCACGGTGTTAATGACGATCATGGTCAGCTGCTTATGGACCGTGGTAAGGTGATGAGGAGGTGGCGCGACTATTTCGAGAAAATCTCGACGGAAGAATTCCCCCATCCTCCCATCCCTGAACACCCACCTACAAGCGGTCCTGTCCAGCCTATCACCACCGAAGAAGTGAAGATGGCGTTGGGACGTATGAGGCCGGGAAAGGTGACGGGGCCAGACGATTTGGCGGCAGAGATGTGGAAATCACGATGCTGGGATTCCACCGAATGGCTTGCACAGTTCTTCAACCGGGTCGTTGCAGGAAAGAAAGTGCCCAAGGACTGGCAACGAAGCACGACCATTCCGATTTGGAAGAAGAAAGGCAATCCAGCGGATTGTGTGAATTACCGTCCAATACGTTTACTGTCTCACACCATGAAAGTGTTTGAGCGCATTATCGATCGTCGAATTCGTGAAATCGTCGAGATCACAAGCAATCAGTGTGGCTTTGTTACCAACTGTGGCACTACGGACGCCATCCACGCTGCACGACTACTGGTTGAGAAACACCGCGAGAAACAGAAGCCGCTCCATCTTGCTTTTCTCGATTTAGAGAAGGCGTTTGACCGAGTTCCGCATGAAGTAATCTGGTTTGCATTACGGCGGCACAGTGTCCCAGAGGAGCTCATAGACTGGGTCAAGGTTCTCTACACTGATCCAAGAAGTCGGGTCCAAGCTGCTGCTGGAGCTTCGGCCGAATTTCACATCTCCGTTGGCGTGCACCAAGGGTCTGCTTTGTCTCCCCTTCTATTTATCATCGTGATGGATACTATCACAAGAGACCTGCAGAGACCAGCGCCATGGACGCTTTTGTATGCGGATGATGTGATGCTCGCAGCTGAAGATAAATTGGATCTCGAGCGACAGGTGCAAAACTGGAGTGACCGATTGGCTCAATTCGGGCTTCGCCTCAACGTTAAGAAGACTGAGTATCTGACTACGGATAGAAGTGAGCCTGCCTCTATCAAGATTGATGGTATCGAGCTCCCTCGCGCTGACGTCTTCAAGTACCTTGGTTCGATGATTACATCTGACTGCAGTCTAGATAATGAGGTCAACACTAGGGTCAGCGCCGCGTGGTTGAAATGGCGGTCAGCGACAGGAGTGCTATGCGACAGGAAGATGCCCGATCGCCTAAAGTCGAAGATTTACCGAACTGTGGTCCGGCCTGTTGCGCTGTATGCAGCAGAGTGCTGGCCTGCTACCAAGGAAGCAGAGCGAAGGCTCGGTGTAATGGAGACGAAAATGCTACGTTGGACAGCGGGTGTCACCCGCTTGGACCACGTCACGAACGACGACATCAGGAAGCGTTTTGGTGTTGCTCCGATTGCCGAGAAGCTGCGTGAATCTCGATTGCGATGGTATGGGCACGTTCTTCGAGCTGGAAGTGATACCGTATGCAAGACTGGGCTTAACCTTGACGTGCCTGGAAAGAGACCCAAAGGACGGCCAAGGCAGCGGTGGCTTGACGTGCTGCACACCGATCTGAGAATAGCTGGCGTGCACCCTGATCAGGCTCATGACAGGGAAAAATGGCGCCAGCGCATAAGAAAAGCGGACCCCTCATTGGAGCGGGACAAACGCTGAGGAAGAAGAAGAAGAGAACTCGTGTAAATAGGCCCGCTTATCGTCGGTTGGTTTGCTGATGGTAATAAATGGGACAGGAAAATTATCAATTCTGCAAATACTTTCTCCGGCTATTTAAAAATTGAACAATGTTCGCAGCTGTCATTAAAGGCAGTGTTTAATAATATTTTCAATGTCGAGATCATTAGCTGAAACGAAGGGTTGACGGTGCTATCGTAGCGAGGGGGGAGGCACATGGCCACACCCATTTTTCTGCTCCGCTTCTACTCTACAAATTTTGGAAAGGGAGGAAAACCCTGGGTTGCTTATCAAAGTGCGCGGCGGCGCGAAAAAATGGGCATGGTCAAGTGGGATGGCTAACGTCGGCATGGATCCTGTAGAGACTTCGCGTTCACTGTTGAAGGTTGGCGCAAACGCAGTGCCATATGCTATAACACAGGTGCACCGACTTTGCTCCAACTTCAATGGGGAACGCAAAGTCTCTTCAGGATCCATGCCGATGTTAAGTGCCCCCCTCCTCGCTGCGATAGCACCGGGTGTACTCCTTGGCAGAGCTGAGTTTGTTATGAAATGGTGTAGAGTTGAAAAAACGAAAAATTTTCGGAGACAACGATTGAAACCGCCTTGACCGACGCGATTCGCAAGGCCATGAAAGCAGCCATTCCGGAGGGCCGAGTTAAGACCTTCTTTCCCAATGTCACCAGGGAAATCTTGGAGAAGATAAGGACAAGGGATGCAAAGAGAGTCGCAGATCACCTGGATCCGACCATTGCTGAGCTGGACAGCGAGATTAAGCGAGATCTGGACAAGCACAAGAAGGAGTGTTGGGAGGAATTCACGGAGAAGATGAATTTCAAGAGTGATGGAGCGTCAACTTGGAAAGTTCTAAAGAAGATCTCGGGCAAGAGCACCTTCACCAACTATTCCACGATCGAGTTCGAGAATGGAGTTTTCAAATCGGGAAAGGAGGCTGGAACTGCTCTCGGAAAGAGTTTTTTCATAACTCAGGCTAAGAGAGGGAAACAGAATCGAGTGACTGTTAGAGTGCTCTATAAATTGCCACTCATGAACGAAGCAGAAACAGTGACGCCTGCGCAGATTGAAAAGGTGGTAAAAGAGATGCGCAACTCGAAGGCTATAGGACCGGATGGCATTAGTCCAGCGGTATTGAAGAAACTGCCGAGTGAGATTATGCCAATCCTGGCTGACGTCATTAACACTTCATTTCGCACGTGCATCATACCCCAAGACTGGAAAATGGCAAGCGTCATTCCGTTGCCCAAGCCTGGTAAATCGCCATCCACAGCGAAGGGATACAGGCCCATAAGTCTTTTATCACCAATTGTCAAGGTCGCTGAGAAACTGGTCGTGAAGGAGCTTGCCGAGCATAATAACAAACAGCAGCACCAACATGGATTCCGCAAATTACATTCTACCACCACGGCGCTGCTGGAGATTGTGAGCTATGTCTTGGATGGCTTCAACGCCTATAAACCTCAACGCACTGTTGGTGTAGCCCTGGACCTAACGAAAGCATTTGATTCTGTCAACTTGGGCATACTGTCTGAGAAGCTTTTGAGATCCTCCATACCGCCTTGGCAAAAACGATGGATAACCGCACTCATCAAAGGGCGCCGAGCAAAAGTGCTGTTCCAGGGACATGTCTCTAATAGCGTCCCGATCGCTGCCGGTGTCCCTCAAGGAGGAGTCATATCGCCTGCTCTGTTCAGTCTTTACCTTGAAGATTTGCCCGTCCCCCCAAGTGACATTAAAGTCGTTGTGTACGCGGATGACATCACCATCTTGTGCCGGGACAGAGACACTAATTTAGCTGCACGCAAGATTAATAGCTACCTCGTCGTCTTGAAGAGCTTTCTCGATGATATGATGCTCACTGTCTCTGCCGCTAAATCATCTGTGTCTGTTTTCTCCACTGACCCTAAGGAACACTGTGCTCACCCCGTTGTGAACTGGGAAGACGCTCGTCTGCCTGCCGCACGTTTCCCGAAGCTGCTTGGTCTAGTATTGGATCCTTCGCTGAGGTTCCATAAAAACACTGAGCAGAAACAGGCTACAGTGAGAGCTAAGCTCAACGTTTTACGAGCTCTGGGAGGTACGTCGTGGGGAAGCAGTAAGGAGACGATCCTGACCACGTACAAGGCAATCTTGCAGCCGGCGTTGGAGTATGCAGCACCGGTATGGCAACACATAGTATCGGATTCATCGTGGACAAAGATGCAGCGAGTTCAAAATGCTGCTCTTCGGATTGCCACTGGGTGTGCAAAGAGCACTCCAGTGGAGCATCTTCATGCTGAAGCCCATGTTCTGCCTGTTAAGGAGCACTGTCAACTCCAAGCGCAGCAACTGGTTATTAATATCGTCAAGCAGCCTGATCACCCATTAAGAAGGATTATGAATCCTGTGAGAGAGAGAGAGATATCAGAAGGCCTTTTGCGGATGCTCCCGAGAAAGTCAATATACAAAGATGGACGGACTCCCAATTAGATCGTCTTCGTCTTTTACGTGCGGAGCACACCCGTTTCGTCAGGGATCATTTGAGTAGGGTGGCTGTCAACCCCATATTGGGGATCGCACCACCTGAAGTCAGCAACACCGAGATGGAACTCGGTAGGCGTGCTAGATGTTCCCTCGCCTCGTTGCGCTGCGGGCATTCACCTATGCTGATGTCATACTTGCATAGGATCGACAGCAGTAAGCCTGACGAGTGTCCGGATTGTGGTAACCCTGGCCACACTACAGCTCATCTGTTCGACTGTCCGAAGAGGCCCACCTCACTGAAGACAATAGATTTGTGGTTGAATCCAACTTCGGTCGCCCGTTTCTTGAACCTATGACAAAAACCCTTCTGCGGCTGCAAAGAAGAAGAGAAGAAGAAACCGCCTTCAAAATTTTTACCTGAAATCAAAATGTCCGAGGTCCATTGCAACAATAGTGTCGAAAACCTGCTCAAAACGAGCCAAGAAACTTGAATGTGGTGTGCTCGCCCCACCCACTTACTCGGTAGCCACAGCGGACGGAAGTGGGTGGGGCGGGCGCACCGCATTCATGTTTGGGGGCCGTATAAAGTGATTTATTGTTTGTTTTTAAGCCGACATTGTTGTTGTATTAGGCCTCGTGCCGGCTTGTTAGCTGAATACATAAAATGGGAAACACCCAAGAGCAGTCGGCTGGCTAAACGCACCGTGCGCGGCGCTCCAGCGACGACGTGGGCGCACCGACTTTCTGTCGCGCGCGTCGCATGTACCAGTCGAATTGTCACTAGGTGCCTCTCATTCTGTGCATTCGATCAAAATGTCATTCAGAGCTCTTGATTTCCGGTGAAAATTCGAAGACTGCTTTTATCGTGTGCACTGCATTCATTTAGACTACTCTCTCTTATGTAGCTTCAAAATGGAAACAATTTGAGCGTATTTTTAGATGAGCGAAATAAGGAAAGCTGAGCCTACTACTTGCTACTGACAATAAAAATTGTGAGTGACTCTGGTCATAACCTAAACGCTGCCGAGATGTCGTACGTTCGTGCCGTGGCAGTGTGGAGGAAAGAAGACCACCTCCGTGCAAACCGACGTCAACCCCTCCGCGTGGAGGGTTTCTGTCATGGGAGAGATGCTGGCTGGCTGCAGCTCTCCTAAGGATTCTACTACAAATGGCCGGCGTCGAGCAAGGATGTCACATGGAGTAAAACAAGCGTCCAGTGCTTCGGATGCCAAAGGTGGGTGCATTTCTCCTGTTCGGGTCTCAGTTCTGTGAGGCATCACAACTCTTCCTTCCGTTGTGTTCTGTGCTCTGCCCCCAGCAACTCTGATTCCTCTTTTACCAACCGCCCCCTCTCTATTGTACATATTAACCTCAATGGCCTTCGTCCCAAGTTGTCTGAACTCTCTCTTTTTTCTCGTACTCATCATCCTGTTGTCATAATGGTTCAGGAAACAAAGCTTTCTCCTTCCACTACCGCTCATCACCCTAACATTCCTGGCTATACTGCTTATCATGCTCCAAGGTCGTCACACGGCGGAGGAGTTTCCACTTTCGTACTATCAAATCTACCCTCTCATATCATACCAAACACCCCATCGGACGGTACTCTTGAGTGCCTACCTATCCACCTCCCTCTTAAAACACCTCTATCTCTTTTTAATATCTATATCCCTCCTACCACGTCCTGTCCCCAATCTTATGACCCCACTCCTTCACTCAAGCAGCTGTATGACTGCTCCCTTTCACCCTCTGTTGTCTTTGCAGGCGATTTCAATGCTCATACATTCTGCTCGTCGCTTGACACTGACGCTAGAGGAGAAGACGTCGAAGAATGGGCGGAGGAGTGCGATCTGGTCATTCTCAACTATGATCAGCCCACTCGTCTCCCGACCAACGGCCGATCCTCTAGTCCGGACATCTCTCTTGTGTCATCTAATCTCTCCAGCGCCTGCTCTTGGTCGACCGCTACAACTCTGTCCAGTGATCATATCCCCGTCTTTGTCCATGTCGATCTCTCTAATTCTCTTGCTCCTTATTCAGGTATCCGTCAAAGGTCTTATCTAAATCTTTGCCTTGCAGACTGGCGCTTGTTCAGGGAGGTGGCACTTCGCCATGTGGATGACTACCCATGGAATGGAAACGTGCACCAGAAGGAACGTCACTTGACTGACGCGATTCGCAAGGCCATGAAAGCAGCCATTCCGGAGGGCCGAGTTAAGACCTTCTTTCCCAATGTCACCAGGGAAATCTTGGAGAAGATAAGGACAAGGGACGCAAAGAGAGTCGTAGATCACCTGGATCCGACCATTGCTGAGCTGGATAGTGAGATTAAATGCATCGTACGCGCTGAAAACCATGTTTCGTTTTTAGGCGTTTTTGAGTTGTTAGCCCCCTATAGTGACTAAAGGTAGCGAAAAGCCCGCTTAAAAACGTTAACTTTTCAAGAGAAAACGTTTAACAAAAACTTCTGCAAATCATTTGAAATTCCCGCCGGCATCGACTCGGGATAGTTACGCGGAGGGCGCAAGGAACAGTTCTACAATTCGTGCATTGGCGCAGCGTTGGAAGCAATCGCTCGTTGTGTGACGAGAAATTTGCAGTCGATAATGCCACTTTCGTCCGACGGTGCGTCAGCGTACAGTGGCATGCCCTGTACTTAGCGACACGACGTTCTGCTCAAATATTGCGAAAGTGCCAAATGACTGACGGAAGGGCCGGCCCCTTTTGACGGAATTCCTTACTTTCCACTTCCTCTATGCTCACAATGGTACGTTTTTGAGCAGCCAAGCTCGTTGTACGTTCTCACAGGGGCCCGAGGAAGGGATTGAGCATAAAAATGGAAAGTGGATTTCAGCGCGTACGATGCCTTTAAGCGAGATCTGGACAAGCACAAGAAGGAGTGTTGGGAGAAATTTACGGAGAAGATGAATTTCAAGAGTGATGGAGCGTCAACTTGTAAAGTTCTAAAGAAGATCTCGGGCAAGAGCACCTTCACCAAATATTCCACGATCGAGTTCGAGGATGGAGTTTTCAAGTCGGGGCAGGAGGCTGCAACTGCTCTCGGAAAGAATTTTTTCATAACTCAGGCTAAGAGAGGGAAGCAGAACCGAGTGACTGTAAGAGAGCTCTGTAAGTTACCACTTATGAATGTAGCAGAAGCTGTGACGCCCGCGCAGATTGAAAAGGTGGTTAAAGAGATGCGCAACTCGAAGGCTGTAGGGCCGGATGGCATTAGTCCTGCGGTCTTGAAGAAACTACCGAATGAGATTATGCCAATTCTGGCTGACGTCATCAACACATCCTTTCGAACGTGCATCTTACCGCAAGACTGGAAAATGGCAAGCGTCATTCCGCTGCCCAAGCCAGGCAAATCGCCCTCCGCGGCTAAGGGATACAGGCCAATAAGTCTTTTATCACCAATCGCCAAAGCCGCTGAGAAACTGGTTGTCAAGGAGCTGGCCGAGCATAATAACAATCAGCAGCACCAGCATGGATTCCGCAAATTACACTCTACTACCACGGCGCTGCTGGAGATTGTGAGCCATGTTTTGGATGGCTTCAACGCCAGAAAACCTCAACGTACTGTTGGAGTAGCCCTGGACCTCACGAAGACGTTTGACACTGTCAACTTGGGCATACTGTCTGAGAAGCTATTGAGGTCCACCATCCCGCCTTGGCAGAAGCGATGGATAACCGCACTCACCAAAGGGCGTCGAGCAAAAGTGCTGTTTCAGGGACATGTCTCTAATAGCATCCCTATTGCCGCCGATGTCCCTCAAGGAGAAGTCATATCGCCTGCTCTGTTCAGTCTTTACCTGGAAGATTTGCCCGTCCCCCCAAGTGACATCAAAGTCGTTGCGTATGCGGATGACATCACCATCTTGTGCCGAGACAGAGACATTAATATAGCTGCACGCAAGATCAATAGCTACCTCATCGTTCTGAAGAGCTTTCTCGATGATATGATGCTCACTGTCTCTGCCGCTAAATCATCTGTATCAGTTTTCTCCACTGACCCTAAGGAACACTGCGCTCACCCCGTTGTGAATTGGGAAGACGCTCGTCTGCCTGCCGCACGTTTCCCTAAGCTGCTCGGCCTAGTATTGGATCCTTCGTTGAGGTTCCACAAGAATACTGAGCAGAAACAGGCTACAGTGAAAGCAAAGCTCAACGTTCTACGAGCTCTGGGAGGAACGTCGTGGGGAAGTAGCAAGGAGACAATTTTGACAACCTACAAGGCAATATTGCAGCCGGCGTTGGAGTACGCTGCACCGGTATGGCAGCACATGATATCGGATTCATCGTGGACAAAGATGCAGCGAGTTCAAAATGCTGCTCTTCGGATTGCCACAGGGTGTGCTAAAAGCACCCCAGTGAAACATCTTCATGCTGAGGCCCGAGTTCTGCCGGTTAAGGAGCACTACCAACTCCAAGCGCAGCAACTGGTTATTAACATTGTCAAGCAGCCTGACCACCCATTAAGAAAGATCATGAATCCCGTGAGAGGGAGACATATCAGAAGGCCTTTTGCGGATGCTCCCGAGAAAGTCAATATACAAAGATGGACGGACTCCCAACTGGATCGTCTGCGTCTTTTACGTGCGGAGCACACCAAGTTCGTCAGGGATCACTTGAGTAGTATGACCGTCAATCCCATATTGGGGGTCGTACCACCCATAGTCAGCAACACCGAGATTGAACTCGGTAGGCGGGCTAGAAGTACCCTTGCCTCGTTACGCTGCGGTCACTCCTCTACGCTGATGTCATACTTGCATAAGATCGATCGCAGTAAGCCGGACGAGTGCCCGGACTGTGGTAGCCGTGGCCACACAACTGAACACCTATTCGATTGCCCAAAGAGGTCTACCACTCTTACAACAATGGATTTGTGGACGAATCCGGTTTCAGTCGCCCATTTCTTGAACCTTTGACAAAAACCTTCCTGCGGCTGCAAAGAAGAAGAGAAGATCCGTGGAGCGGCAATGTGCACCAGAAGGAGCACCGCCTGTCTGATGTAATGAAGGCGGCTATTCCTGTTGGCCGCGTTAAGACGTTCTATCCAAATGTCACCAGAGAAATTCTCCAGAAGATTAGGACTAAAGATGCCAAGGCGGACCATCTAGACCCTGTCGTTGCTCAACTAGATGATGAGATCAGAAAAGATCTGGACAGGCACAAGAAAGAAGAATGGGAAAAGTTCACGGGACAATTGGATTTCAAGGCGGACAGTGCAGCTACTTGGAAGGTACTACGGAAGCTATCTGGAAAGAGCTCGCCAGCCACCGTATCCACCATTGAATTTGATAATAACGTTTTCAAGACGGTAACTAAGCCGCCCACTCTCTTGGAAGAAGTTTCTTTGTCGAGGTCCGCAGAATAGAGTGACAGTAAAAGAGCTGTGCCGCCTCCCGCTCATGAGCACGGCCGATGCGTACACTGTGGCGCACGTAGAGAAGATAATAAAGGACATGCGGAACTCCAAAGCTGTCGGTCCCGACGGCATTTGTCCTGCTGTACCGAAGAAACTTCCGACTGAGATCCTCCCATCGATGGTTTTAATGAGAGGAAACCACTCAGAACCGTCGCTGTAGCTCTGGATTTGACAAAGGCATTCGGCAGCGTCAACTTTGGCCTGTTATCGGAAAGCTTGTTGGAGTCTTCTATCCCTCCACGGCAGAAGCGCTGGATAACTGCATTCACTAAGGGCCGTCGAGCAAAAGTTGTGTTCCTAAGTCATGTTTCAAGCAGTATTCCCATAGCTGCTGGTGTCCCGCAAGGCGGAGTCCTATCGCCCGCTCTGTTTAATCTGTACCTAGAAGACATTCCGGCTCCTCCACAGGACATAAAAGTTGTCGCCTACGCTGACGATATGACTATCATGTGCCAGAACCGCGACATTCAAGCGGTCGCGAGCAAGATCAACGAGTTTGAAAAGCTACTTCGACACCAAAATGCTCAGGGTCTCAGCCGCCAAATCATCGGTATCAGTTTTTACAACTGACCCGAAAGAGCACAATGCCCATCCTGAAGTCAACTGGGCTGCCGAGATGTCGTACGTTCGTGCCGTGGCAGTATGGAGGAAAGAAGATCGCCTCCGTGCAAACCGACGTCAACCCCTCCGAGAAGAGGGTTTTTGTCATGGGAGAGGTGCTGGTCGGCCGCAGCTCTCCTGATTTTTTTTTACAAAAGTTTTTTTTATTACAAAGGGCCGGCGTCGAGAGGAATCCTGGTCCAGCGCAGAAGTACCTATGCGCCACGTGCGGCAAGGATGTTAACTGGAGACATACCAGCGTCCAGTGCTTCGGATGCCAAAGGTGGGTGCATCTCTCCTGTTCGGGCCTCAGTTCTGTGTGGCATCATGACTCATCCTTTCGTTGTGTTCCATGCTCTGCCCCCAGCAACTCTGATTCCTCAATTACCAACCGCCCCCTCTCCATTCTTCACATTAAGGGCAGTGTTCACGATGAATATCGCACTCGAGTTCGACCCAAAAATGGGATTGTTTGGTCGTGAGGTAACTAATAGTGAAGAGACAGGGAAGAAAAACGTCCAGAATAAGTCAAAATAACGGTTTCTAAATCAGGGCGTGGACGAGAATCATGGGCCCTGCTGATTTCGGCAAGCGCGCGCTAATCGCGAAATCTGCGCGAATCGATAATGCTAACTGCGGCAGAGTTGCTTGGCAGTTTGCCATCGAAACGTGTGCGGCGCCACAAGCTCGTCCGATTGGGGGGCGGACCGGGATACGTAGGCTCACCGGGAGAGCTTTCAAAGCCGTTTGTATTTATTTCTGGCCAGTTTTCGTTGCTTTCTTCGACCTATCCTCTCCAGCATTTGCCAACTTAGTGTTTCACACCGAGACCTCGAGAACGAGATTTATCGTGAACGCGGCCTTTAATCTCAACGGCCTTCGCAACAAGTTATCTGAACTCTCTCTATTCGCACGTTCTCATCACCTGGATGTTATCATGGTTCAAAAAACCAAGCTCTCTCCTTCTACCACTTACCCCCAGACTGACATTCCGGGATACACCGCCTATCACATGCCAAGGTCTGCTCTTGGGGCGGAGTGTCTACTTTCGTGCAATCTGCCTTACCTTCTCATAGTATCCCTAATACTCCTAAGGACGGTACTCTCGAGTACATTCCTGTCCACCTCCCCCTCAAAACCGTTTATCTCTATTTAACATCTATAGTGGAGTCCACCAAGAGTGTCTCATTTACTTATCAATGAGAAGCGGTCGATTGGAGATCAATGAACATGAAACTCATTGCAGCACAACCGCTCTCGCTCAATCGGTATTGAGCGTGCTGGTATGGGATTCATGAACATTGATCCCCAGCCAACCGCTTCTTATTGATAAGTAAATGAGACACTCTTGATGGACTTCACTATATATTCCTCCTATATCATCGTGTTCCCCCTCTTATAATCCTATTCCCCTCCGTAAGCAGTTGTACGACTGTTCACTCTCTCCCTCAGCTTTCTTTGCGGGTGACTTCAATGCTCACACGTTCTTTTCTGCTCTTGATTCTGACGCCAGAGGGGAAGATGTCGAAGAATGGGCTGAGGAGTGTGACCTGGTTATCCTCAATGATGACCAGCCCACTCGTCTCCCTGCCAACGGCCGACCTTCTAGCCCAGATATCTCTCTTGTGTCATCCAATCTTTCTAATGCTTGCACGTGGTCCACATCCAAAACTCTCTCCAGTGATCCCATTCCCGTCTTTGTCTACATTGATCTCTCTGACTCTCTTGCCCCTTACTCTGGTTTTCGTCATCGTACTTATCTTAATTTAGGCCTAGCAGACTGGACCCTGTTCAGAGATGTTGCACTCCGCCATGCGGTCGACTACCCATGGAATGGTGATGTTCGTCAGAAAGAGCGCCATCTAACAAGTGCCATCCACAAGGCCATGAAAGCAGCAATTCCTGAGGGTCGTGTCAAGACCTTTTTTCCAAACGTCAGCAGGGAAATACTGCAGAAGATAAGAACCAGAGATGAGAAGAGAGCAGCAGACCATCTAGACCCGGAGATTGCTGTGCTGGATAATGAGATCAAGCAGGATCTGGATAAGAACAAGAAGGAATGCTGGGAGAAGTTCACTGAAAAGCTGAATTTCAAGGCGGACGGAACTACGGCGTGGAAAGTGTTGAGAAAAATTTCCGGCAAGTCCGCTCCCCCGATGAGCTCCGCTATTGAGTTCGAGGAGAACGTCTTCAAATCAGGGAAAGCGGCTGCTTACGCACTCGGCAAGAATTTTTTCATCACACGTGCCAAGCGAGGCGTGCAAAACAGAGCCACGGTTAAAGAGCTGAGCCGGTTGCCGCTCATGAACGCTTCTGAGGCCTTTACTCTCACACAAGTAGAGAAAGCTATCAAAGAAATGCGGAATTCGAGGGCTATCGGACCTGACGGTATCTCCTCAGGAATCCTGAAGAAGCTTCCCACGGAACTTCTACCGATGCTTGCAGATATCATTAACACTTCTTTCCGGACCTGCACTCTACCCCAAGCTTGGAAGACAGCCAATGTGATACCGTTGCCAAAGCCAGGCAAGTCCCAAAGCACGGCGAAAGGGTTTCGGCCAATAAGCCTGTTATCGCCCGTCGCTAAATTAGCTGAAAAGTTGATCGTGACGGACCTGGCTGATCAAAATGAGCGACAGCAGCATCAGCATGGGTTCAGGAAACTTCACTCTACTACTACTGCTCTATTGGAAATCGTGAGCTTTGCGGTCGATGGGTTCAACATGAGAAAGCCCCTGAGAACAGTGGCCGTCGCCCTTGACCTGAGCAAAGCGTTTGACTCTGGTAACTTGGGACTGCTGTCCGAGAAACTGCTCAAGTCGTCGCTACCATCATGGCAGAAGCGATGGATTGCAGCGTTCACGAAAGGCCGCCGGGCTAACATTCTGTTCCAGAATCACGTATCCGACAGCATTCCAATAGCAGCCGGTGTTCCGCAAGGCGGAGTGCTGTCCCCTGCCCTATTCAGCCTGTATCTTGACGACATTCCCGAGCCTCCCAATGATGTAAAGATTGTTATGTATGCCGACGACATCACCATGCTGCCGAGATGTCGTACGTTCGTGCCGTGGCTGTGTGGAGGAAAGAAGATCACCTCCGTGCAAACCGACGTCATCCCCTCCACGGAGAGGGTTTTTGTCATGGGAGAGGTGCTGGCCGGCCGCAGCTCTCCTTCGGATTCTCCTGCTAAGGGCCGGCGTGGAGAGGAATCCTGGACCCGGCCAGAAGTACCTATGCGCCACGTGCGGCAAGGATGTCACATGGAGGAAAACAAGCGTCCAGTGCTTCGGATGCCAAAGGTGGGTGCATCTCTCCTGTTCGGGTCTCTGCTCTGTGAGGCATCATAACTTTTCTTATCGATGTGTTTTGTGCTCCTCACCTACCACCTCTGATTCCTCAAACTCCAATCGCCCCCTTTCCATTGTACATATAAATCTCAACGGCCTTCGCGGCAAGCTTTCTGAGCTCTCTTTTTTTGCACGTACTTACCATCCAGACGTGATCATGGTTCAAGAAACCAAGCTATCTCCATCCCTACAAATCCTCATCCCAATATCGCAGGCTATACTTCTTACCATGCTCCAAGGTCAAATCTTGGCGGAGGAGTTTCCACTTTTGTATTATCTACTCTTCCCTCACACCTCATACCTAACACTCCCACGGATGGTACTCTCGAGTACCTCCCAATCCATCTCCCCCTAAAAAACACCCCTTTCTCTTTTCAACATATACATTCCACCTACAACTTCATGCCCTTCATCTTACAGTCCTATCCCACTTCTCAAGCAGCTCAGCGACTGCTCCCTCTCATCCTCTGTCGTTTTCGCGGGTGATTTCAACGCTCACACCTCTTGCTCGTCTCTCGGTCCTGATGTTAGAGGGAGTGACGTCGAGGAATAGGCGGAGGAGTGCGACCTGGTCATACTAAACGATGATCAGCCCACTCGTCTCCCTGCCAACGGCCAATCTTCCAGCCCAGACATAACTCTTGTCTCTTCCAACCTTTCAAACACCTGCTTATGGTCTACCTCAACTACATTGTCTAGTGATCATATTCCTGTCTTTGTGCACATCGATCTCTCAAATTCTCTTGCTCCTTATTCTGGTGTTCGACAACGTCCTTATCTCAATTTAGGCCAAGCAGACTGGTGCCTGTTCAGTGAGGTTGCGCTCCGCCTAGCGGCTGATTATCCATGGAACGGCAATGTGCACCAAAAGGAGCACCACCTGTCTGATGTAATCCGCCGGGCCATGAAGGCGGCTGTTCCTGTTGGCCGCGTTAAGACGTTCTATCCAAACGTCACCAAAGAAATTCTTCAAAAGATTAGGACTAGAGATGCCAGGAGAGCAGCCGACCATCTAGACCCTGTCGTCACTCAGCTGGATGGTGAGATCAGAAAAGATCTCGACCAGCACAAGAAAGAACAGGGGGAAAAGTTCACGGGACAGTTGGATTTCAAGGCGGACAGTGCAGCTACTTGGAAGGTACTAAGCTATCTGGAAAGAGCTCGCCAGCCACCGTATCTACCATCGAATTTGATAATAACGTTTTCAAAACGGGTAAGGAAGCCGCCTACTCTCTTGGAAAAAGCTTCTTTGTCACGAGTACACGGCGAGGTCCGCAGAATAGAGTGACAGTTAGAGAGCTGTCCCGCCTCCCGCTATTGAGCACGGCCGATGCGTACACTGTGGCGCACGTAGAGAAGATCATAAAGGACATGCGGAACTCCAAAGCTGTCGGTCCCGACGGCATTTGCCCTGCTGTACTGAAGAAGCTCCCGACAGAGATCCTCCCACTCGTCGTTGATGTGATTAACACTTCATTCAGCTCGTGCATTATTCCCCAAAACTGGAAGACAGCCAATGTCATCCCGTTGCCGAAGCCAGGCAAACCTCAGTCATCAGTAAAGGGATATCGACCCATCAGCTTGATGTCACCTTTCGCCAAGGTAGCCGAAAAGCTCATTGTGGTGAATTTAGCAGAGCACAACGAGAAACAATTGTTTCAACACGGGTTCAAAAGGCTGCATTCTACAACTACTGCGTTGCTAGAAATTACTAGCTATGCAATCGACGGGTTCAACGCTTTGAAGCCATTGAGAACTGTAGCTGTCGCTTTGGATCTCACCAAGGCTTTCGATACGGTTAACCTAGGAATCCTGTCAAGAAACGTTTTGGAGTCGTCAATACCACCGTGGCAAAAGCGCTGGATATCGGCCTTTATCAAAGGTCGACGGGCAAGAGTTATGTTCCAGAACCATGTCTCCAACAGTATTCCTATGGCAGCTGGAGTCCCCCAGGGCGGTGTTTTATCACCAGCTCTCTTCAGTCTGTATCTCGAAGATAAGCCTGAACCACCACAGGATATCAAGACTGTCGCCTACGCCGATGACATAACAATCATGTGTCGAGACCGGGATATAAAGGTAGCCGCCAACAAGATCAACGAGTACCTGAAGACGCTGAAGAGGTTCTTCGACGACAAGATGCTAAAGATCTCCGCATCGAAATCATCAGTATCCATCCTCACAACGGACCCATCCGAGCACAGAGCTCATCAGGATGTCGTGTGGGATGGAGACCGTTTGCCTGCTGCTCGCTTTCCAAAGCTGCTCGGTCTTGTGCTCGATCCGTCACTCAAGTTTCATAAGAATACCGAGCAGAAGCAGGCAGTCGTTAAAGCTAAGCTCAACGTTCTCAGGGCCCTGGGCGGCACTTCGTGGGGTAGCAGCAAGGAAACGATACTCATGACGTATAAGGCGATTCTTCAGCCAGCCATGGAATACGCCGCACCGGTATGGCAGCATCTCGTCTCGGAATCCTCCTGGACAAAGATGCAATGAGTACAAAATGTCGCTCTCCGTATCGCCACCGGATGTGCAAGGAGTTGCCCAGTCGAGCACCTGCATGCTGAGACCCGTCTGTTACCAGTGAAGGAGCACTGTCAGCTGCAAGCCCAACATTTACGAATCAATATTATTAAGCAACCAAACCACCCATCCTGGAGAGTGCTTAACCCCGTTAGAGAGAGAGCCAAAAGAATGTCATTTGCCGATGCTCCATGCAAAGTTAACTTGCAAAGATGGCACGACTCACAGCAAGAACGACTCCGTCTTTTGCGCGAGGAGTACACCAAGTTCGTACGGTGTCATCCTGAGAGGGCGGCCGTAAATCCTATACTAGGAGAAGTACCGCCCCCAGTCTGCACATCCGAGACTCAACTCGGAAGAAGGGCTAGATGCACACTCGCATCGCAGCGCTGACTCGTCAATGCTCATGCCCTACGTCAGCAAGATTGACAGCAGCAAATCTGATGTTTGTCCGGACTGCGGTACGATCGGCCATGATACAGCACACTTATTCAACTGTCCGGAGAGACCTACCACGCTGACCACAATGGATCTATGGACGAACCCACTACTGGTCGCCCAGTTTCTTCACCTATGACAAAACCCTCGACGTGGCTGCAAAGAAGAAGAAGAAGAAGAAGATAATAAATATTTCACGTCAACAACTGCGTTGTTTAGCAAAATATACAATTATCCAGCAACTCACCAGTACAATCTCAACGAAATTATCTGGAAATAGTCCGCGTCGTCCGTTGATTTCCCCTTCAAACCATCCAGCGTCACCACAATCCTTTCGAGTTATGGTAATTAGTTGACCGATCTCTCCTAATCGCAACTCATCAGCGTGTTGGGGTTCATACTCAAATTTTACTCGTGCCATTTCTGAAATAAGATATAATTACGATATTCGTAGGCGGAAAATTGACCGTCACAAATATTCAGCGAATTTCTAGAGGCAATGGAGTTTGGCAAGTCACCTTTAGTCTTGGACTCATCCTTCATTTCAACAAATGCTGATTTCGCTCCCAGAATGTTAGCGCTTCCGACTGCAGAGGGAGTGCGTCGGTTAGCCTCAGGCTGATCCGGCTCCGCAGGACGCCTAACCACCACCTTGTCGTCCTCTCGAGTAACAGTTGTCGATGGAACTAAAATACAGGCATTTAATCAAATACGAGAGCGGAAGCGGCTACTGTGAAAAGTGAGAAGTACTGAAAGCTATAAATACCGTCTGGTTTCACGAAGTTGGTAGGGAACATGCCAACTATATTTGTTCGGAGCTGCCGACCACGACTCCAGCCATCCTCTACTTCTTCCAGCACCTAAGTAAAAACTTTCTAAGCAAGACTCTCATCCACCTCCTTGACTTGTAGAAACGCAGAGAAAAACAAGGAAACAAGTGGTTTCGCTACATTAAACAGGCAGGTTGATTCACACTACCGTACTCCATCGCCTACATTCTCACCATTCATGTTTTCTGAGCGAACTCTGTGAATCTATGTATGGCAACAAGTTAACAGACTTTTCTCAAGGAGCACGGACGCTGGAGACAGCTACAGCTGCTCTTTATATAGAATCTTGTAGGGTTTTGAAAAATGTTTCGCCCACTAACAATGATATTTTAAACAAATTCGTCTGCGCATCTCGTACACTTGAAAGTGCCGTCGCCATGAAAGTGGTGGCACCCAGCACGCGACGCGCAGCGTTCCAGATGTCCTGCGCCCCACATTTACTTTATGAGAAGGACCTAGGATGAGTTTCGGTTGACAAAAGTCCACGATGATTAAAAAAATTACACAGAAAAAGTGACGAAGGCGTTTGCGACAAGCAGAACTCTCTTGGAAACCCATCCACTACCGCCTCCTACTGCACATGTAGAGTCAACATAATGTCTTAGGTGGCATCTAGAGTTCTGCGAGCTGCGAGTTGCGACACGTATAAGCATATAACAACGTGCTCGTAGCGTCCTCGCATGCGAGCTGTCTTGCGACGAAATGGTAGAGGGGGGCTTCCATAGTTCTTGCCGCACTGCGAGGACGCAACTCGCAGTGCGAGCGCCCGACGACAAAATTCTCGCAGAGGCCTTTCATAGTCCTCTCGCACTGTGAAGACACTGCGACCACTAGCTCGCACTGCGAGTACTTCCTGAATCATCATGTGTTTTGCCAACAGAACATTCTGTGTAGTTTTTCTTAGTCTTTACTCATTATTGTTTCCTGTTGGCTTTCCTGTGAAGGTTTCCCTTCAGTTTCTACTCGTGATTATATCGCTCCAGCCGCGAAGCGGATGGAGAGGTTTGGTTTTGCCTAGGCCTTGTGATCACTAATAATTTTATAAAGTAGTTTATAAAACCATCAAAACAAATTGTCTGCAGATTTCCTTCTGGATATAAGTGAAGGGGTCCAAAAGACACCAGCTGTGAAAATTTGGGCCGAATCGGTTAGCAAATAACAAAGTTGTGAGCCCGAAAGCTTAGGAAAAATTCATGGTGTGCGCCGTAGGCCGTCACGCTTCTCATTCTTCACTGCTAGTATCCACTGCCAATGGTCATAGGCGGTCAATTTCAGGCAGGTAGGTTGGTAGGGGGGACGCAGGCTGGTGAAAGTACATCTGGCTTCTGATGACGTCATCGGGACGTCGTGAAAAGTGCATCTGGCTTCTGATGACGTTATCGGGACGTCGTGAAAAGTGCATCTGGCTTCTGATGACGTCATCGGGACGTCGTGAAAAGTGCTTCGGGCTTCTGATGACGTCATCGGGACGTCGTGAAAAGTGCATCTGGCTTCTGATGACGTCATCGGGATGTCGTGAAAAGTGCTTCGGGCTTCTGATGACGTCATCGGGACGTCGTGAAAAGTGCATCTGGCTTCTGATGACGTCATCGGGACGTCGTAAAAAGTGCATCTGGCTTCTGATGACGTCATCACGACGTCGTGAAAAGTGCATCTGGCTTCTGATGACGTCATCGGGACGTCGTGAAAAGTGCTTCGGGCTTCTGATGACGTCATCGGGACGTCGTGAAAAGTGCATCTGGCTTCTGATGACGTCATCGGGACCAGGGATGAGCGGAATAAAAATTCAAAATTTCGGAAATCGGTTTTCGGAACAGAAATTTTTTTCTCGGTTTTCGGAAATCGGGTGCGAAACGCCCAAAAATGCGCGAAACTTCGGTTTTCGGAACGCGAAACGCGGAAATTTTCTAAAAATCTCAGACTTCCCTAGAGTCTCATTGTCAGAAGCACATTTGGTTCCAGGGAATCATTTTTAAAGAGATTCTGTCTTAATGAATTACCAACTATGCAACTTCAGTAGAACATCTGGATACATATAGAAATCGATCCTGAAAAATGCACAGATTTATGTACTATACTTTATATTATCTACTGGAGAAAGGAAACGTTCAAGAATTGTCAGAACCAACGTATGAGACTGACAGTAGAGAAATTTCAAAAGTTTAGCTCTCTGGCTAAAGTAATGGTTTGGTAATGTCATATTTACGAGAAATCATAGGTTAAAGGAGTAAAAAAATGTCCTGGAACATCTATAAAAAATATTTGGCTCACAATAACCTAGCGTAAACAAGAAACTGGGAAATGTAGTGAGATAATTACAAATTCGTTTTGGTGGTCAAACATGAACCAATTATGTATAAGTAAATACAGACGAGGGACCGGATTCTACAGGCTTCTCCAGTAGACTTATAAAAGCAAAATCAAGCACGCCATGAATTGGAGCGATGTGGTTTTTCAGCTTCACCAGTGTTGACTGGCGTACAATAACCTGGAAAATGTTTCACTACATACAGTACCCCGCTAAGTTTTGCAAAAACGGGGAGCATTTCCCAACTTTGCAAAAAACGTCCGATGCATGTAACTTTTTGAACGAAGACGTTTCGGAAAACGCTATCATATTCACAGCTCAAAATTCTACCCAATTAATTGCTTTGTGGACCGAAGTTCCCTGCAATCGTTTTGTTGTTGAGTAAAATTGCTTTTGCGGTCGTTTCTCAAAAACGTCGCGTGCGGCAAAGTGCTGCGTAACTTTCAGTAGTAATTGTACAAGTAATAAGAGAACAATCTCTATGTTTTCTCCGTAAATAAGATGAAGGTGGAGCAATCTTAAGATCTGTGGAGGTTGAATTTTCGAACTCCTTCATTTATCGGTCTGAGGCTTTCGCTACAGAAGTCAGATTTTTCAGGACGCTTCTGAGCGTGTATAATGAAGAATTTTGAACACTAAACCTGCACAAATTCTACGACATACATTTTTTACTCCGGGAGAAAAACTATAGTGCTTGGGTTTTGCATATTTTCAGTGCTCATTTTTACCTTGATGTTGACCTGCCCTAATTTCGTTACGCTTCATTTTTAACCTCTGATTTTATTCAAATTTTGGCTGTTGGCGCGCCTGTGGGCGTATCAAATAAATAAATAAATAAATAAATCTCGAGATTACCCCCCTTTTATATAACTCACAAAGAATACATAGGGATTGCTCTTCTATTACTTGTACAATTACTACTCAAAGTTTCGCCGCGCGCGACGCTTTTGAGAAACGGTTGCAAAAATAAATTTCACTCGAACACATAACGATTTTAGGGAACTTAGGCCCACAATGCACATCACTATGTAGGAATTTGAGCTGTAAATATGATGGCGTTTTCAGAATCCAAAAACTTCTTCATTCGAAAATGTTATGAGCATCGGACGTTTTTTTTTTGCATTTTTCTTGCCAAGTTTCGCTAGTGCTCCCCGTTTTTACAAAACTTAGCGCAGGTATTGTAGTTTCTAAGCACCTTTGATTTTGTTTAATTAAGTGCAACGGAGAAGCTTGTAAAATCCTATCTTTCGTCTTTTACTTTCGACAAATGAGCTATGATTGACCACATTCGTATTTTTAATCATTTCACTACATTTCCCAGTTTGGTTGTTACTTCAGGTTATCGTGCGCCAAAACATTTTGTAAAACATTTCAAGACATTTTTTTGACATCTTTGACCTCTAATTGTTCGCAGTAATGACATGCAAATCACTGACAATGAGGGGGGGGGGTCAAAGCTCTAAAAACTCCCGGGGATCCGAGATGCTCAACCTACGCGTGGTGGATCTGTGGAGTCGACTACCAAGATCAAGAAGACTCATCAAACGAGCGTCAACAACTCCACGAGGAGTTTTTTCTGTGTGGGAGTGTAAATGGCTGGCTGCTACACTCCTTGGTATTCTACTGTTACGAGCTGGCATTGAGAAGAATCCTGGACCGCGAAACAAGACTCCGCGATATCCATGCCGTCATTGTGGATTGTCGGCACAACATGCGAGCATCCAGTGCAGTGGTTGCCTTGGCTGGGTACACCTCAAATGTTCGGGGTTAACTAGCTACAATGATTACACTGATGCCTATTGTTGTTTGTCTTGTATTAATTCACCTTCTACGGTTCCTCTTCATAGTCTCAACATTTTTCAACTCAATATTAATGGCTTGCGTGCCAAACTTATGAAACTTACATTGTACATTGATCGCTCACAACCTGATGTCATCCTCCTACAGGAGACCAAACTTAGCGTGTCCTCCCCTTCTCAGCCCCGCCTTCCCGGCTATACATCCTATCATATTCCCCGTACATCACATGGCGGTGGCGTGTCAACTTTTGTAAAATCTTCAATTCCATCTCACCTTATTGACCTTCCCAGTGACAATGTTGTTGAATGTATAGGAGTTCATATAGTATTGCAAAGCTGTCCTGTGGATATTGTCAATGTTTACATTCCCCCATCCACCTCTTGTCCCAACGCATTTGATCCCACACCATACTTACATGATGTATTTTCAATCCTCTCATCTTCGTCTGTTGTCATGGCTGGTGACTTTAATGCTCATTCCTCTTCCTGGTTCTCCTCCTTAGATCCCGATGACAGAGGAGAACTGCTTGAGCTTTTTTGCAGATGATTGTGACCTAATCCCTATAAACGAAGGTTCCCCTACTCGTCTCCCATCGACGGGCAGGCCCTCCTCACCTGATGTCACGTTCGTTTCCTCTTCTCTTGCCATGTCTTGTAACTGGTTCACATCTGTGGCCATGGCCAGTGATCATGTACCCATCAGCACAACATTGGATCTGTCTCTTAATAGTCATCTCGCACCTTTTTCTGGCTCCCGTAGCAAATTTTACATTAACTACAGTAAGGCTAACTGGGTCCTGTTTAAGGAGGTGCTGCTCAGCCGGGTAGCCAACTATCCGCTAGCTGGCTCTGTTCATGACAAAGAGAAGTTCGTCGTCGACACCATATGCGAAGCCTCCAGAATAGCCATTCCGACCGGTCGTGTAAGAACGTTCCACCCTAACGTACCAAAGGAAGCACTGGAGCTAATCACACAACGGGACGACAGACGCAGAACTGATCCTTCCGATCCGTGCATTTCACTACTGTCAGATGAGATCTCTAAAGTGCTGAACGACTACAAGCAGAAACGCTGTAGGGAGTACACCGAATCCATCAATTTTGCGACTGATAGCAAACAAGCGTGGACCATTCTGGAGCGACTATCTGGGAAAAAGATGGCACCTGCGCGCAATACGCTTGAGTTCCCCTCGGGTAGATTTGAATTCGGATACAAGGCTGCCTGTCAACTTGGTAAACTCTATGCTTCTGCTTCATCTCGCCGCAACAAAGAGCACAGATGTACTTTACGTGCGATCAGAAAACTCAGTCGACATGACGTACCTGCCATAACTGCTTCTACCGTCTCTACCATCATCAAGTCGATGAAGAATTCGAGGGCAGAAGGACCAGACGGCATTTCAGCCGTTCATCTGAAGCATTTGCCGGAACAGTACGCAGAGGTACTCAGTGATCTTACCTATTCGTCGTTTACCACTGGTATTATTCCTGCTCGTTGTAAACAAGCGACTGTTCTCCTAGTTCCCAAGCCTGGCAAACCAGAAGATAAAGCAACGTCACACCGTCCCATATCCCTATTGTCCCCTATCGCTAAGTTGGCGGAGAAAATCATAAACCCGCATCTCCAGGGCACACTACAGCAGAACGTCCATCAGCATGGCTTCAAAAAGGCGCACTCCACCATCACCGCATTAACGTCAATATCTGAACACATCATTGCTGGTTTCAATAGAAATGCTCCCGCCGGTAGAAGTCTAGTCGTCGCAATTGATCTGACTGCCGCTTTTGACAATGTCAGCACTTCCTTGCTATCAAAATCGATTCTGGACTGTGACATGCCCGACTGGTGCAAACGATGGACTAACAACTTCGTCAAAGATCGCTCCATACGTGTGAAATTTGACGGACACCTGTCGAAGTCGGTTCCCTTGAAGGCGGGCGTTCCTCAAGGTGGAGTATTATCACCAAGCCTATTCTCCTTATATCTATCCGATATTCCGAAGCCGCCGCCCAACATCCACTTATGTCTGTACCCGGCCAAAGCGCCGCTTCGCGGCGCTTTGTCCGGGAACCATAAGCCGGGGGGTTCGCGCCGCTTCGCGGCGCTCTGTCCGGAAACTGTGTGGCTTTTCTGAATAATTTAAATCTCTCACGGTCTGATACGGCCAAGCGCCGCTTCGCGGCGCTTTGTCCGGGAACCATAAGCTGGTTCGCGCCGCTTCGCGGCGCTCTGTCCGAAACCGTGTGGCTTTTCGATAATTTAAATCTCTCACGGTCTGAACAACCTGGCTGCGCCGCTTCGCGGCGCTTTGTCCGGGAACCATAAGCCGTGGGGGTTCGCGCCGCTTCGCGGCGCTCTGTCCGGAAACTGTGTGGCTTTTTTGAATAATTTAAATCTCTCACGGTCTGGACAACCCCGGCCAAACGCCGCTTCGCACTAGCAAAGCAAAAAACTTTCTGTTTCAAAGTAACTTTATAACACCTGAAACGGGGGACTGTGGTGGGTATTAAAGTCCCGGGAGCCCTATATTACGATGTCCTGCTCCTCAAGATTTGTAGAAATGCAGTTACCATTTCTATTTGAGAAAATTCCCATTAACTGAAGCGTGCACTACCTCTACACGAATGATATCAGAAATGCAGTTACCATTTCTATTTGAGAAAATTCCCATTAACTGAAGCGTGCACTACCTCTACACGAATGATATCATTGGCCCGCCACAACTCTGCCACTGACAAAGAGGTCCAGTAATGTGTGGAAACCATACACATTCCTGTCCTGGGATTTCAATCTATTTCACCTACAGACTTTTTGGAACTGCAGTTCACTCAGGACTGCTTTTACAGACGAATTAAAAAATTTCCCGTGATCCCTGCACAACTTTGTGTGGCGGGCCTTCTCAAACGCGACAGTGCGCAGCTCCAGACCGTAATTTCACTCTGATAACGACACTACTTACAGTCTGATACAGCAAATTTTCGCAAATTCCCACAATCTTCCCTTCATCTTTGTGATTTACAAACGATTCGTTCAAAATTCTCCATAACAAAAATTTAAGATCCCCTTTGACGAGTGGATTACAGGTCAAGTCCGAAAAAGGCCGTTGTAGGTGAAGATGAAAATGTGACACCATAGCTGGAGTCCCTAGCTCAATAGAGAATTTAGTAAGGTTTTCAAATTTTAGGCTAACAGAACTGCATTCTCCACATTACAAAAATCTAAAAAAAAACAACTGAGAAAAGAAGGAAGACACCGCAGGAGAACTTGCATCTAAATTTTCCTGTGTAGGGATTAGTGAAGCAGTTTGGTCCTGAGTGAACTTCCAGTACCGCGTCACACTGCAATTACTGAACGCTAGGTTTTGCTGCTTCTGCTCCCTATAATCTGTCCCGATCGTGTCAGCCAATGGAGAGTCCCAAGAAGCATTGTTCTCCCCCCCCCCCCTCCCCCACCTGCGGTTACCCAGTCATGCCTCTTAAGTGTCTTTCACAGTCTGCCGGACGAAGCCGTCCGGCATGTTATAAGATAGGATTGCGGCGTCAGTGCACCCCGCACTGCGGTGTCGGCCGACCGGCGTCTCAGTGCGGTGGAAGCATCGACACCACGTCGGATCAAAGTTATGACGGGTTAGAACGTGTTGTTTTGGCCTTACATTTTTGTTTTGGAGAGTCGGAACTGACGGTTGTTCACCGCAGTTTCCCTCGCACTGCGACTCACTTTCAACGTGTCGGACGGCGTCGTCCGGCAGACTGTGAAAGGGGCTTTACACAGTTTCTGCCACGCCGTAATTCAAAACACCAAATTTATGGTTGTTTCCGCGTCCGCGAACCCTAGATTTTTTTGTAAATTGCTCCAGTTTTCATGATTACCGTAGAAAGGAAACTGCGTAAGTAACGTGATTGCAGAGTGCTCTAGTAGCGCGCTGGTATGTATGGCAGGGTTCAGAGCAGCTAAGAGCGGTGACTCGCCATGATTCTTTTTTTTCTGGAATTGCGATTCGGAAAACAGTGAGGAGGGGACTGGCCAACGAAAGAACGACGTTGATCAAAATCCAGCCTTAAGCGACTGCTTTGAACATAAGTGTGAGCTCACTAATCGAATAGGGCGTTATGTGCCTTGTCGCGATAGATCAGTAGCAGGAATGAGCGGATTTCCGATTTCCGATGGTTTTTGGACTTCAGATTTCTGAATTCCGATTTCCGAAAAAATGCCCCAAATGTGGAAAGAATCGGAAATGATTAGAAGATTACAATTTTAGGAGGTTACGCATTGTTTTTATGCAAGACATTTAGGGTGTTCTTTAAGGGCTAAACCTGAACCGTAGGTTTGTTTTGATGTTAAAAAAGAGCAAGGAATAAGGTTTCATATGCCAACAGGAACTATATTTTCTTGAAATGAACCAAAACTCACTGTGATTGGGCTCTTTTCCTCAAATTCAGGTTGAACCATTCCCAAATTGGGCTCTTTTTCAGAGATATTTGGATTTGTCCATGCTTTTATTGAATCTAATAGGGTCCTGCCGTGTTTATGCTTAGCTGGAGACAGTCGGAACAGAGTGAACGTACGATATCTTCTCGGAATGTGTGGTGTAAAAAATTGGACGGGTCTGCGAAGGGCAGACGCACGATCGAAACTCTGTTTGCCGGTGGTGTCGCGAACTCCGCACTATTCGCCGCAATGAGCGCGCCTTGCCCATCCGCTAGACCATGTTTAGCAAGGGCATTACCTACTATAGAATTTTTGCCCATCCTGCACTTTGGTCCACTTGTGGCAATACTAATGGTCTATATATTTGTTGTTATTGTTATGGAAGGGTTACACTCACTATTCGATACAGTACATGAAATGATATCTTATTGGGCTACAGTCAATTAGTGAATGTTGTCTCGAAGTCATGATATCTAAAGTGTGCTACCCGAAAATACCTAATTGAAGCGAATTTTGAGCAGCGTTAGTCTGGATTCTCGGTTTTTGTCGTGTATCCGAATTTCGTGAAAAATGAGAAAGAAGATTAAGCCTCATTAAGTATTTTTATTGAGAAGGAGATCTCCTCCCAGCTAGAGATTAAGAACAGTTTTGAAGGCTTATTAGATTAGAAGTAGGGTAGGTACATACAGCCACCATGGGTGTTTGGAATCTATCCAGGTGAACTTAATTCCGATTACTCGATTTTCCGATTTCCAATGGCTTTTGGCCTTCAGATTTCCTATTTCCGAAATTCAAATGGTCCTTCCGATTTCCGCTTCCCGAAGTTTCCAAAAAGTATTCCCCTCATTAATAATCAGAAGCCTCTCTAGGCTTTTATGCTAATCAACAATCGCTTTTGCAGGGACTTAGCCTAACGTCCACTCCTTTCAACTTACCAAAATCGCCCATGAAAACCGCTTTCTTTTCGACAGTGGTAAAATTCCATACACATGCATTGAATTCTCTTAAAATTTTGTTTTTCAGCCTTCAAAAATTTTGTGTTTCAGCCTTCAATGATAATTGAATTCCTTCCATACCGGGTTTGGGGCGGGGTGTAAAGTCCGGGGGTGGTTATAAGTCACGTCCATGATGTTGTCGTGTCACCAACGCACGAAGGTCGTGACTCCAGGTGATGCCGAGAATTGAATCTCTTCCACGTAATGAGGGTGAAGTCGTTTGACTGAAGAAAGGAAAAGAACTCAAACTGCTCGCTGATTTTTTGGCTATTTCGATGGCAGAATGTTGAGAACCGAAAACGGAATCCCCCAACCTTCCCCCAAATGAGTGCACAATCGTATGAGCCTAACTATACTTTGAAGGTTTTGGTGAACTGAAATACACGTACAGCTCAATACTGTTTTGGAGTGGTTAGAGATGTGACGAAATAGTGCAATAGTGATGGAGGCCCAGGTGGTCGTACTCTGTGCTCCGATTCTTTTATTATATGGAAGGATAAGCCTGATGATTTTTCAGGCCAAAAAAAATTTCTTCTTTCCTGATGCAGTAATCGACGCGAAATTGATATCTAGTGAGTATTTGACGCGCTGATCACGAATTTGCTATCAATTTTGCATTTAAAAGTCTCGTTAATGAGTTATGGAGTGAGTTTGGGTTGGGGAGGTTGTGTAGTATCAGAATTTGAAGCGTTATCCGACCGGTGGTTAAAGAATAGTCCTTGATTACTTTCGCAGAATCAATCCGTGAGGTTGTGATCGTTGAGGAAGGTTTTTAAGCTACACCGACATCCTCGAATGCATCTTAGAGCTGCTTGAAAAGATTTTGATAACGGTTCATCGGGGTTTGGGGCGGGGTATAAGTCCGGGGGGTGGTTATAAGTCACGTCCATGATGTTGTCGTGTCACCAACGCACGAAGGTCGTGACCCCAGGTGATGCCGAGAATCGAATCTCCTCCACGTAATGAGGGTGAAGTCGTTTGGCTAAAGATAGGAAAAGAACTCAAACTGCTCGCTGATTTTTTGGCTATTTCGATGGCAGAATGTTGAGAACCGAAAACGGAATCCCCCAACCTTCCCCCAAATGAGTGCACAATCGTATGAGCCTAACTATACTTTGAAGGTTTTGGTGAACTGAAATACACGTACAGCTCAATACTGTTTTGGAGTGGTTAGAGATGTGACGAAATAGTGCAATAGTGATGGAGGCCCAGGTGGTCGTACTCTGTGCTCCGATTCTTTTATTATATGGAAGGATAAGCCTGATGATTTTTCAGGCCAAAAAAAAATTTCTTCTTTCCTGATGCAGTAATCGACGCGAAATTGATGTCAAATGGGTATTTGACGCGCTGATCACGAATTTGCTATCAATTTTGCATTTAAAAGTCTCGCTAATGAGTTATGGAGTGAGTTTGGGTTGGGGAGGTTGTGTAGTATCAGAATTTGAAGCGTTATCCGACCGGTGGTTAAAGAATAGTCCTTGATTACTTTCGCAGAATCAATCCGTGAGGTTGTGATCGTTGAGGAAGGTTTTTAAGCTACACCGACATCCTCGAATGCATCTTAGAGCTGCTTGAAAAGATTTTGATAACGGTTCATCGGGGTTTGGGGCGGGGTATAAGTCCGGGGGGTGGTTATAAGTCACGTCCATGATGTTGTCGTGTCACCAACGCACGAAGGTCGTGACTCCAGGTGATGCCGAGAATTGAATCTCTTCCACGTAATGAGGGTGAAGTCGTTTGACTGAAGAAAGGAAAAGAACTCAAACTGCTCGCTGATTTTTTGGATATTTCGATGGCAGAATGTTGAGAACCGAAAACGGAATCCCCCAACCTTCCCCCAAATGAGTGCACAATCGTATGAGCCTAACTATACTTTGAAGGTTTTGGTGAACTGAAATACACACGTACAGCTCAATACTGTTTTGGAGTGGTTAGAGATGTGACGAAATAGTGCAATAGTGATGGAGGCCCAGGTGGTCGTACTCTGTGCTCCGATTCTTTTATTATATGGAAGGATAAGCCTGATGATTTTTCAGGCCAAAAAAAAATTTCTTCTTTCCTGATGCAGTAATCGACGCGAAATTGATATCAAGTGGGTATTTGACGCGCTGATCACGAATTTGCTATCAATTTTGCATTTAAAAGTCTCGTTAATGAGTTATGGAGTGAGTTTGGGTTGGGGAGGTTGTGTAGTATCAGAATTTGAAGCGTTATCCGACCGGTGGTTAAAGAATAGTCCTTGATTACTTTCGCAGAATCAATCCGTGAGGTTGTGATCGTTGAGGAAGGTTTTTAAGCTACACCGACATCCTCGAATGCATCTTAGAGCTGCTTGAAAAGATTTTGATAACGGTTCATCGGGGTTTGGGGCGGGGCATAAGTCCGGGGGGTGGTTATAAGTCACGTCAATGACGTTGTCGTGTCACCAACGCACGAAGGTCGTGACTCCAGGTGATGCCGAGAATTGAATCTCTTCCACGTAATGAGGGTGAAGTCGTTTGACTGAAGAAAGGAAAAGAACTCAAACTGCTCGCTGATTTTTTGGCTATTTCGATGGCAGAATGTTGGGAACCGAAAACGGAATCCCCCAACCTTCCCCCAAATGAGTGCACAATCGTATGGAGCCTAATCTATACTTTGAAGGTTTTGGTGAACTGAAATACACACGTACAAGCTCAATACTGTTTTATGGAGTGGTTAGAGATGTGACGAAATAGTGCAATAGTGATGGAGGCCCAGGTGGTCGTACTCTGTGCTCCGATTCTTTTATTATATGGAAGGATAAGCCTGATGATTTTTCAGGCCAAAAAAATTTCTTCTTTTCCTGATGTAGTAATCGACGCGAAATTGATGTCTTCAGGGTATTTGACATTACAGCGCTGATCACGGAATTTGCTATCAAGGTTTTGCATTTAAAAGTCTCGTTAATGAGTTGCGGGAGTGAGTTTGGGTTGGGGAGGTTGTGTAGTATCAGAATTTGAAGCGTTAACTGATTTGAAAGTTAAGAATAGTCCTTGATTACTTTCGCCAGAATCAATCCCGTGAGGTTGTGATCGTTGAGGAAGGCTTTAAGCTACACCGACATCCTCGAATGCATCTTAGAGCTGCTTGAAAAGATTTTGATAACGGTTCATCGGGGTTTGGGGCGGGGCATAAGTCCGGTGGGTGGTTATAAGTCACGTCGATGATGTTGTAGTGTCACCAACGCACGAAGGTCGTGACCCCAGGTGATGCCGAGAATTCGAGATCTCTTCCACGTAATGAGTGGTGAAGTCGTTTTGACTGGAAGAAAGGAAAAGAACTCAAACTGCTCGCTGATTTTTGGCTATCTCTGATGGCAGAATGTTGGGAACCGAAAACGGAATCCCCCCAACCTTCCCCCAAATGAGTGCACAATCGTATGAGCCTCAACTATACTTTGAAGCTACTTTGGTGAACTGAAATACACGTACAGCTCAATACTGTTTTGGAGTGGTTAGAGATGTGACGAAATAGTGTAACAGTGATGGAGGCCCAGGTGGTCGTACTCTGTGCTCCGATTCTTTTTTTATTATATGGAAGGATAAGCCATTGATGATTTTTCAGGCCAAAAAAATTTCTTCTTTCCTGATGCAGTAATCGACGCGAAATTGATATCTAGTGAGTATTTGACGCGCTGATCACGAATTTGCTATCAATTTTGCATTTAAAAGTCTCGTGCACGAGTTATGGAGTGAGTCAAGGCTGGGGAGGTTTGTGTAGTAATATCAGAATTTGAAGCGTTATCCTCGACCGGGTGGTTAAAGAATAGTCTTTGATTACTTTCGCGAAGAATCAATCCCGTGAGAAGTTGTGATCGTTGAGGAAGGCTTTAAGCTACACCGACATCCTCTCCGAATGCATCTTAGAGCCGTTTGAAAAAGAATTTGATAACGGTTCATCGGGGTTTGGGGCGGGAGTATAAGTCCGGGGGGTGGTTATAAGTCACGTCCATGATGTTTGTCGTGTCACCAACGCACGAAGGTCGTGACTCCAGGTGATGCCGAGAATTGAATCTCTTCCAGACGTAACGAGGGTGAAGTCGTTTGACTGAAGAAAGGAAAAGAACTCAAACTGCTCGCTGATTTTTGGCTATTTCGATGGCAGAATGTTGAGAACCGGAAACGGAATCCCCAACCTTCCCCAAATGACTGCACAATCGTATGAGCCTAACTATACTTTGAAGCGTTTTGGTGAACTGAAATACAACGTACAGCTCAATAACTGTTTTGGAGTGGTTAGAGATGTGGACGAAATAGTGCAACAGTGATGGAGGCCCAGGTGGTCGTACTCTCGTGCTCTGATTCTTTTTATTATATGGAAGGATAAGCCTGATGATTTTTCAGGCCAAAAAAAATTTCTTCTTTTCCCTGATGTAGTAATCGACGCGCGAAATTGATATCTAGTGAGTATTTGACGCCGCGCTGATCACGAATTTGCTATCAATTTTGTATTTAAAAAGTCTCGTTAATGAGTTATGGAGTGAGTTTGGGTTGGGGAGGTTGTGTAGTATCAGAATTTGAAGCGTTATCCGACCGGTGGTTAAAGAATAGTCCTTGATTACTTTTCTTGCAGAATCAATCCGTGAGGTTGTGGATCGTTGAGGAAGGTTTTTAAGCTACACCGACATCCTCGAATGCATCTTAGAGCTGCTTTGAAAAGATTTTGATAACGGTTCATCGGGGTTTGGGGCGGGGTATAAGTCCGGGGTGGTTATAAGTCACGTCCATGATGTTGTCGTGTCACCAACGCACGGAAGGTCGTGACTCCAGGTACGATGCCGAGAATTGAATCTCTTCCTCACGTAATGAGGGTGAAGTCGTTTTGACTGAAGAAAGGAAAAGAACTCAAACTGCTCGCTGATTTTTTGCTATTTCGATGGCAGAAATGTTGAGAACCGAAAACGGAATCCCCGCAACCTTCCTCCCAAATGAGTGCACAATCGTATGAGCCTAACTATACTTTTGGAAGGTTTTGGTGAACTGAAATACAACGTACAGCTCAATACTGTTTTGGGAGTGGTTAGGAGATGTGACGAAAATAGTGCACATAGTGGGATGGAGGCCCAGGTGGTCGTAAAATTTCTGTGCTCCTGATTCTTTATTATATGGAAGGATAAGCTCTGATGATTCTTTCTAGGCCAAAAAAAAATTTCTTCTTTTCCTGATGCAGTAAATCGACGCGAAATTGATGTCTTGAGGGTATTTGACGCGCTGATCACGAATTTGGCTATCAATTTCTGGCATTTAAAAGTCTCGTTACATGAGTTATGGAGTGAGCTTTGGGTTGGGGAGGTTGTGTAGTATCAGAATTTGAAGCGTTATCTGACCGGTGGTTAAAGAATACGTCCCCAGATTTGATTACTTTCGGCAGAATCAATCCGTGAGGGTTGTGATCGTTGAGGAAGGTTTTTAAGCTACACCGACATCCTCGAAGTGCATCTTTAGAGCATGCTTGAAAAGATTTTGATAATCGGTTCATCGGGGTTTCTAAAGGGCGGGGTATAAGTCCGGGGGGGTGGTTATAAGTCACGTTCAATGATGTTGTCGTGCGTCACCAACGCAAACACCGAAGGTCGTGACTCCAGGTGATGCCGAGAATTGAATCTCTTTCCACGTAATGAGGGTGAAGTCGTTTGACCTGAAGAAAGGAAAAGAACTCAAACTGCTTCGCTGATTTTTTTGGCTATTTCGATGGCAGAATGTTGAGAACTGAAAACGGAATCCCCAACCTTCCCCCAAATGAGTGCACAATCGTATGAGCCTAATCTATACTTTGAAGGTTTTGGTGAACTGAAATGCATACATACAGCTCAATACTGTTTTGGAGTGGTTAGAGGATGTGACGAAATAGTGCACAATAGTGATGGAGGCCCAGGTGGTCGTACCTGTGCTCCGATTCTTTATTATATGGAAGGATAACATGCCTGATGATTTTGTCAGGCCAAAAAAAAATTTCTTTCTTTCCTGATGCAGTAATCGACGAAATTGATGTTCTTCTAGGTATTTGACGCGCTGATCACGAATTTGCTATCAATTTTGCATTTAAAAGTCCTTCTGTTAATGAGTTATGGAGTGAGTTTGGGTTGGGGAGAAGGTGTGTAGTATCAGAATTTGAAGCGTTATCCCACCGGTGGTTAAAGAATAGTCCTGATTACTTTCGCAGTAATCAATCCGTGAGGTTGTGATCGTTGAGGAAGGTTTTTAAGCTTACACCGACATCCTCGAATGCATCTTTTAGAGCTGCTTGAAAGATTTTGATAACGGTTTCATCGGGGTTTGGGCGGGGCATAAGTCCGGGGTGGTTATAAGTCACGTCAATGATGTTGTCGTGTCACCAACGCACGAAGGTCGCGACTCCAGGTGATGCCGAGGAATTGAATCTCTTCCACGTAATGAGGGTGAAGTCGTTTGACTGAAGAAAGGAAAAGAACTCAAACTGCTCGCTGATTTTTTGGCTATTTCGATGGCAGAATGTTGAGAACTGAAAACGGAATCCTCCCTAACCTTCCCCAAATGAGGTGCACAATCGTAATGAGCCTAACTATACTTTGAAGGTTTTGGTGAACTGAAATGCAATATACAGCTCAATACTGGCTTTTGGAGTGGTTAGAGATGGACGAAATAGTGCAATAGTGATGGAGGCCCAGGTGGTCGTAATTTCGTGCTCCGATTCTTTTTTATTATATGGAAGCGATATGCAGATGATATCAAGCAATTGTATGCGTACTGGACTTCTTGTTATCGATCGTGCCACTACGGAGATGAACAAATACCTCTGCAGCTCTGGCCAAATTTCTCGAATCGAAGCAGCCGTAAAGGTCTCTCCTTCAAAGTCTAGCGTCACTCTGTGCACTACTGCAACGGCTGAGCATCAGCTACATCCCAGCAGGGTTCTCTGGGAAGGCAACCAGTTGCCCCCTCTCCAAGCACCCTCGGCTACTTGGAATCTTTCTGGGATCCTTCACTGCGCTTTAATGAAAACACGCGCGCATCCGAGCTGCAACTGCCAACACGCGAAATAACATCCTACGTGTTTCTGGGCGGGTACTACCTGGGGTAGCACAAAGGGAAGTTTTACACACGACATATAAGGCCATTGGATACAGCCTACTTCTAGTATGGAGCCCTGATATGAACCAGACACCTGTCGAGACGCCTCTTGGAGCAAGCTACAATGTGTACAAAACACTGCACTTCGTGTCACTTCACTGGCTGCCCAAAATCAACACCTATATCCCATCTTCACCAAGAATGTGGCCCTACTTCCTGTCAAGCAACACTGCCAACTGCAGCCACATACAGTTCCACATCGGCAGCATAGTCAAGAATCGCCACACATCCCAACTCCACTTTCTTGTCCTCAGACCCTCATCCCTTCGTAATATTTCGCAACACCGCTGCATGCTGCCATCTTCTACGAGTGGGATCGTCAAAGGTGGGCCACCTGAGCTCATGGCAAGGAAGAGGCTGCAGCAAATCGAACACACCAGATTCGTGTCTCGAATACCTGGTCCTGTGCCCCTCCTAATCCAGTCCTTGGTAGTGTGCCTCCTACGGTCGAGATGACAGTGAGAAGACTCTGCCCAGACGCTCCCGCGTCACTCTAGCGGGTCTACGTTGCGGTCATTCTCTTCGTACCTCAAAGCTTCACGTACATAGGACTCGACGAATCGGTCCCGATAAATGTCCTGGACTGTCAAAATACCGGTCATGATTCACTACATCTATTTTTCATGCTCTGCCACACCTACTTCTCTGTCTGCTCGTGATATGTGGAACAAGCCGAGTGATGTTGCCGCCTTTCTGCGCCTATGAGAAGAAACTCCAATGTGGCTGATAAGAAGAAGAAGAAGAAACTCCCGGTATTTTTCACGAAGAATCCCTTTCTGGCTTGACTTTTGCTGAGAGATTTATTTGAAAGAGGCGAAACATCTAACAGCTTTTGCCTTCGGTGAGTCTTGGAGCGTAACACTGCCTCAAAAAAGGCACAATCCTGGGCGAAATCCTGTCAGTAACGGTGCTGGTTTTCATTAGTTTCCATTTTTACGAACGAGGGAGAGTCGGGTGGCTCACAATAACATGCTTAAATGTTTCTGAATCTTTTCGACCTCAATTTTTAAGTGCCGCTTAATTTGGGCTATCAACTCCGAATTGGTCTAGAAGATATGTAGCTGCACCCATTTCCAGCCCACTGTTGGAAAATTAGCTTCCTGGCTCATCGAGAAGTGTTCTCACAAGATCGTGAACGACATTTGAGAATAAACCAAAAGCGAGCGTTTTTTTTCATGGTTTTCGATTCTCAGGAAACCATTCCAGACCACTTCTTGATGGTAATACCAACTTTTGCGCTCTCATCAATGGAAGGAAAACCGCTCCTCCACAATTACTCCAAACGATATTTCCGGAATCGCAGGGTTGCGCAAGTGCGAATTGTGGCCAAATATGGTACACGCTTATCGCGCAACACAATTTGCATACATGGAACGTAGAAAGAAATCACTAAACTAGTAAAGCAACAGAAAAAATTTCGCAATTAGACGCCCAGATCAGCTGTAATTTGGTAGTTTCGACCGGTCTTCAGGACCTGATAATAATTGTCATCAGAATAATACTATTGCATGACGAGGTAGGAGAAGAAAGAAATAGAAGATTTGATATAATGTCAAAATATTCAAATCAGTGTAGAAAAATCATCGGAGAAATTCTCAATGACGGCGAAGTCGCCATATTTTGTTCCGCATTTTCCGCGTTCGGCAGCACTTTCTGCGGTTTTCGGAAGGCGGAACGCGGAAGGTCAAAAACGCGCGAAACTGCGGGTTTCGGAGCGCGAAACGCGGAATTCCGCTCATCCCTGATCGGGACGTCGTGAAAAGTGCTTCGGGCTTCTGATGACGTCATCGGGACGTCGTGAAAAGTGCATCTGGCTTCTGATGACGTCATCGGGACGTCGTGAAAAGTGCATCTGGCTTCTGATGACGTCATCGGGACGTCGTGAAAAGTGCATCTGGCTTCTGATGGCGTCATCGGGACGTCGTGAAAAATGCATCTGGCTTCTGATGACGTCATCGGCACGTCGTGAAAAGTGCATGGGGCTTCTGATGACGTCATCTGGACGTCGTGAAAAGTGCATCTGGCTTCTGATGACGTTATCGGGACGTCGTGAAAAGTACATCTGGCTTCTGATGACGTCATCGGGACGTCGTGAAAAGTGCATCTGGCTTCTGATGACGTCATCGGGACGTCGTGAAAAGTGCTTCTGGCTTCTGATGACGTCATCGGGACGTCGTGAAAAGTGCTTCTGGCTTCTGATGACGTCATCGGGACGTCGTGAAAAGTGCATCTGGCTTCTGATGACGTCATCGGGACGTCGTGAAAAGTGCTTCTGGCTTCTGATGACGTCATCGGGACGTCGTGAAAAGTACATCTGGCTCCTGATGACGTCATCGGGACGTCGTGAAAAGTACATCTGGCTTCCGATGACGTCATCGGGACGTCGTGAAAAGTGCACCTGCTTCTGATGACGTCATCGGGACGTCGTGAAAAGTGCATCTGGCTTCTGATGACGTCATCGGGACGTCGTGGAAAGTGCATCTGGCTTTTGATGACGTCATCGTGACGTCGTGAAAAGTACATTTGGCTTCTGATGACGTCATCGGGACGTCGTGAAAAGTGCTTCGGGCTTCTGATGACGTCATCGGGACGTCGTGAAAAGTGCATCTGGCTTCTGATGACGTCATCGGGACGTCGTGAAAAGTGCTTCAGGCTTCTGATGACGTCATCGGGACGTCGTGAAAAGTGCATCTGGCTTCTGATGACGTCATCGGGACGTCGTAAAAAGTGCATCTGGCTTCTGATGACGTCATCGGGACGTCGTAAAAAGTGCATCTGGCTTCTGATCACGTCATCGGGACGTCGTCAAAAGTGCATCTGGCTTCTGATGTCATCGGGACGACGTGAAAAGTGCATCTGGCTTCTGATGACGTCATCGGGACGTCGTGAAAAGTGCATCTGGCTTCTGATGACGTCATCGGGACGTCGTGAAAAGTGCATCTGGCTTCTGATGACGTCATCGGGACGTCGTGTAAAGTGCATCTGGCTTCTGATGACGTCATCGGGACGTCGTGAAAAGTGCATCTGGCTTCTGATGACGTCATCGGGACGTCGTGAAAAGTGCATCTGGCTTCTGATGACGTCATCGGGACATCGTGAAAAGTGCATCTGGCTTCTGATGACGTCATCGGGACGTCGTCAAAAGTGCATCTGGCTTCTGATGACGTCATCGGGACGTCGTGAAAAGTGCATCTACCTTCTGATGACGTCATCAGGCATCTCGAAAAGTGCATCTGGCTTCTGATGACGTCATCGGGACGTCGTGAAAAGTGCATCTGGCTTTTGATGACGTCATCGGGACGTCGTAAAAAGTGCATCTGGCTTCTGATGACGTCATCGGGACGTCGTAAAAAGTGCATCTAGCTTCTGATGACGTGATCGAGACGTCGTGAAAAGTGCATCTGGCTTCTGATGACGTCACGAGGACGTGGTAAAAAGTGCATGTGGCTTCTGATGACGTCATCGGGACGTCGTGAAAAGTGCATCAGGCTTCTAATGACGTCATCGGGACGTCGTAAAAAGTGCATCTGGCTTCTGATGACGTCATCGGGACGTCGTAAAAAGTGCATCTAGCTTCTGATGACGTGATCGAGACGTCGTGAAAAGTGCATCTGGCTTCTGATGACGTCACGAGGACGTCGTGAAAAGTGCATCGGGCTTATGATGACGTCACGAGGACGTCGTGAAAAGCGCATCGGGCTTATGATGACGTCATCGAGACGTCGTGAGAAGTGCATCTGGTTTCTGGTGGCGGCATCGGGACGTCGTGAAAAGTGCATCAGGCTTCTGATGACGTCATCAGGACGTCGTAAAAAGTGCATCTGGCTTCTGATGACGTCATCGGGACGTCGTAAAAAGTGCATCTGGCTTCTGATGACGTGATCGAGACGTCGTAAAAAGTACATCTGGCTTCTGATGACGTCATCAGGACGTCGTGAAAAAGTGCATCTGGCTTCTGATGACGTCATCGGACGTCGTGAAAAGTGCATCTGGCTTCTGATGACGTCATCGGGACGTCGTGAAAGTGCATCTGGCTTCTGATGACGTCATCGGGACGTCGTGAAAAAGTGCATCTGGCTTCTGATGACGTCATCGGGTCGTCGTAAAAAGTGCATCTGGCTTCTGATGACGTGATCGAGACGTCGTAAAAAGTACATCTGGCTTCTGATAACGTCATCAGGACGTCGTAAAAAGTGCATCTGGCTTCTGATGACGTGATCGAGACATCGTAAAAAGTGCATCTGGCTTCTGATGACGTGATCGAGACGTCGTAAAAAGTACTTCGGGCTTCTGATGACGTCATCGGGACGTCGCAAAAAGTGCATCTGGCTTCTGATGACGTCATCGGGACGTCGTGAAAAGTGCATCTGGCTTCTGATGACGTCATCGGGACGTCGTGAAAAGTGCATCTGGCTTCTGATGACGTCATCGGGACGTCGTGAAAAGTGCATCTGGCTTCTGATGACGTCATCGGGGCGTCGTGAAAAGTGCATCTGGCTTCTGATGACGTCATCGGGACGTCGTGAAAAGTGCATCTGGCTTCTGATGACGTCATCGGGACGTCGCGAAAAGTGCATCTGGTTTCTGATGACGTCATCGGGACGTCGTGAACAGGGCATCTGGCTTGATGACGTCATCGGGACGTCGTGAAAAGTGCATCTGGCTTCTGATGACGTCATCGGGACGTCGTGAAAAGTGCATCTGGCTTCTGATGACGTCATCGGGACGTCGTGAAAAGTGCATCTGGCTTCTGATGACGTCATCGGGACGTCGTGAAAAGTGCATCTGGCTTCTGATGACGTCATCGGGACGTCGTGAAAAGTGCATCTGGCTTCTGATGACGTCATCGGGACGTCGTGAAAAGTGCTTCGGGCTTCTGATGACGTCATCGGGACGTCGTGAAAAGTGCATCTGGCTTCTGATGACGTCATCGGGACGTCGTAAAAAGTGCATCTGGCTTCTGATGACGTCATCGGGACGTCGTGAAAAGTGCATCTGGCTTCTGATGACGTCATCGGGACGTCGTGAAAAGTGCATCTGGCTTCTGATGACGTCATCGGGACGTCGTGAAAAGTGCATCTGGCTTCTGATGACGTCATCGGGACGTCGTGAAAAGTGCATCTGGCTTCTGATGACGTCATCGGGACGTCGTGAAAAGTGCATCTGGCTTCTGATGACGTCATCGGGACGTCGTGAAAAGTGCATCTGGCTTCTGATGACGTCATCGGGACGTCGTGAAAAGTGCATCTGGTTTGATGACGTCATCGGGACGTCGTGAAAAGTGCTTCGGGCTTCTGATGACGTCATCGGGACGTCGTGAAAAGTGCATCTGGCTTCTGATGACGTCATCGGGACGTCGTGAAAAGTGCATCTGGTTTGTGACGACGTCATCGGGACGTCATGAAAAGTGCATCTGGCTTGGATGACGTCATCGGGACGTCGTGAAAAGTGCATCTGGCTTCTGATGACGTCATCGGGACGTCGTGAAAAGTGCATCTGGCTTCTGATGACGTCATCGGGAAGTCGTGAAAAGTGCATCTGGCTTCTGATGACGTCATCGGGACGTCGTGAAAAGTGCTTCGGGCTTCTGATGACGTCATCGGGACGTCGTGGAAACCCGTAGAAAGGGCAGGTATTTGGGACCCGTTGCTGGTCATCCGAAAAGTTGTGCAAACCACCCCGTAGAGTGATTAGGAGTCTCGGACCCGCCGCTTATCATCCGGAAAATTGTGCAGGGCACCCCGGAGAGTGAGCAGGAGCCCATACTCGATGCTAACCATCCGAGAAATTACGCAGGATACCCCAAAGAATGAGCAAGAGTCTTGAGCTTTGCGCTAGTCGTCTGAGATAGTATGCTGGATGCATCGGAATTTGCGCAGGAGTCTGAGAACACCTTGCAAAACTTCTGTAAATGTGTAAGGATGACAAGCATAGCGTGCAGAAAGCTTGAGATGTTATGTAGGTCATGTTGCCAGGCTGCTTTTCAGTTTCGTAAAGCGCTCAGGCCATTCACACAACGCCACTTTTAGTGCTTCCTCATTCTTCTTCACCAGCCTACTGATTTTTTCTGCAATAAATGGTACTTGCTTATCAGCATCCAAATTCGAAAACAAATTGTTAGAACTATCTCCATTAGCAGCTCAGCAGAGCTTTTCCATATCAAATTCATGGAATCGAAGCGGCTGTTTTGCGAATGAATGGGGAGGCAGAAACGAAATTATGAGTATGGAAAACCGCTTCGTTCCACTGATATGAAAGTGCCCAGATGGAATGAAAGGTAGTTTTTGACTATGCAGGTTTTGAGTTAAATTTATTCGAAAGCGTAGAACTGCGGGCAGAGTCTGCATCCGGCTGTAGGCCAGCTGGCTTTCATGATTATCGACCGGGCTGGCTACGTCTGAGCGAGCATCTATAACTGGGGCCTAAGGCTCCTATCAGGGTTGGTTGATAAACCCAGTGGCCAACCCGTTCGATACGTATAAAAAACATGGAGGTTGCAAATAACACCCGACGTAGCCAGATTCGGCTGACGCGATCAATATGAATGTGGAACGGATTATGTGGATTATGTGGAACGATATCACAGATATCATTCATTTCTTAGCTAATATCATGTGAACATCGGTCCTGTCAGCCACATCGAGTGATTTTTCTGAGATAGTTTTACAACAGTTTGGGTCATTGATTCTTGTGACCACAGAAAGAGGACTGATCTAGTGGGGAGATGAAGAGCTCTTTGTTCGAAATTCTTGCATAGGATATCAATGCGTAATATCAAGAAAAAGTGAACAATTCTGTAAAAAAGGGGTCTTCCAAGCAAAAGTGGTTTGGTTCGCGTTACGAATGTTTCAACAAAAAGGGAACAATATGAAAGTGGAATGAGGAGAGTCTACAAAAATTGAACAATATCCACTAAAAACTCTTTTCTTTGTCAAAACTCCTCAACAGCGGAAACAAACCGTTGTGGTATTTGACGAGGAAGAATTGAATGGTTTCCTAAAGCAACTTGGCATCATCTTTTTTAATGATCGCTATTAGGTACACATGCATATATGCATATTTTATCGGCACTCACATAAACAAAGTTCTTTATGGAGCCAAAAGCGCTTCCTCATAGAGAACCGCAGCGGTTTGTTTTCGCTGATTAATAGTTTCGACAAAGAAAAGAGTTTTTAGAGGATATTGTTCCTTTTTTGTAGACTCTCCTCATTCCACTTTCATATTGTCACCTTTTTGTTGAAACATTTGTAACGCGAACCAAACCACTTTTGCTTGGAAGACCCCTTTTTTACAGAATCCAGTTTTGCTTTTCAATGATGGTTTTTTTGAAGTTTCAACACACAACATTTGTGCAGAAAGTGATGCGTATCAAGGAAAGTAGAAGCATTTCCAGCTTTTTTTCTTTTGTCGTCAAAACAGCAGGGTCGAGCGTTTTTGTCCCGCCCATCTTTCTGGTGGTCAAAATTCTCAAGAAAAAATATCGAGAAAAGTTTACGTCATATCCTGGGTGACCCTATTACGATAAAATGGAAGTTGAAATTTTCAGAGCTTAAATTTTCTTGCATTTTGATGCAATTTTAAACGACGCTCATTACTAGATAGGCTCGAAGACTTTCATTTTAACTTCTATGCAATGCTACTGAGCGCAAATTTCCCAGATTTATATTTCTCGCTCCAATATCCTTAGGCCCCTTCTCCATCCAAATTTCCCGCTGTTTGAATATTTTTACGCTCACTACAAAAACACTGGAAACACAAGAATTTTGCTGCCGAGATGTCGTACGTTCAAGCCGTGGCAGTGTGGAGGAAAGAAGATCGCCTCCGTGCAAACCGACGTCATCCCCTCCACGAAGAGGGTTTTAGTCATGGGAGAAGTGCTGGCCGGCCGTGTCTCTCCTTCTGGTTCTCCTGCAAAGGGCCGGCGTTGAAAGAAATCCTGGACCTGCTCAGAAGAAGTACCCATGTGCCACATGCGACAGAGATGTCACTTGGAATGGGACCAGCGTCCAATGCTTTGGATGTCAAAGGTGGGTGGACTTCTCTTGTTCGGGTCTCAGCTCTGTGAGGCATCATAACTCTTCTTTTCGCTGTGTTATATGCTCTTCACCTTCTAACTCTGATTCCTCCGATTCCAATCGCCCCCTTTCCATTGTACATATCAATCTCAGCGGCCTTCGTGCCAAACTTTCTGAGCTCTCTCTCTTCGCACGTACTTACCATCCAGACGTGACCATGGTTCAAGAAACCAAGCTCTCTCCATCCCCTACCCGTCCTCATCCTAATATCCCGGGCTATACTGCCTTCCATGCTCCAATGTCAGCTCTTGGCAGAGGAGTTTCAACCTTTGTTTTATCTTCTCTCCCCTCCCACCTCATACCCAACACCCCCACGGATGGTACTCTCGAGTACCTTCCAATCCATCTCCCTCCCAAAACACCTATTTCTCTCTTCAACATATATATTCCACCCACTACCTTATGCCCCTCATCTTACAATCCTATTCCACTTCTTAAGCAGCTTTACGACTCCTCCCTCTCATCTAGGGTTGTTTTCGCGGGCGATTTCAACGCTCACACTTTTTGCTCGTCTCTTGGCTCTGATGCTAGAGGAAATGACGTCGAAGAATGGGCAGAGGAGTGCGACCTGGTCATCTTGAACGATGATCACCCCACTCGTCTCCCTACCAACGGCCGATCCTCCAGCCCAGACATTTCTCTAGTCTCGCCCAACCTCTCTAACTCTTGCTCATGGTCCACCTAAACAACTCTGTCAAGTGACCATGTCCCTGTCTTCATCCATATCGATCTCTCCAATTCTCTCGCTCAATATTCTGGTGTTCGTCAACATTCTTATCTTAATTTAGGCCGAGCAGACTGGCGCCTGTTCAGTGAGGTTGCACTTCACTTAATGGCCGATTACCCGTGGAATGGCGACGTGCACCGAAAGGAGTGCCATTTATCTGACGCAATCCGCAGAGCCATGAAAGCGGCTATTCCTGTCGGCCGCGTCAAGACGTTTTATCCAAATGTCACTCGGGAAATCCTAGATAAGATCAGGACAAGAGATGCCAAGAGAGCGGTCAACCATCTGGACCCCGTCATTGCTGAACTTGACGGGGTTGCAGCAAGGAAACTATACTTACAACGTATAAGGCGATGCTTCAGCCCACCCTGGAATACGCCGCACCGGTATGGTAGTATCTCGTCTCAGAATCCTCTCGGACGAAGATGCAACGAGTACAAAATGCCGCTATTCGCATCGCCACCGCATGTGCAAGGAGTTCGCCAGTCGAGCAACTGCATGCTGAGACCCGTCTGTTACCAGTGAAGGAGCACTGTCAGCTCCAAGCCCAGCAACTCCGTATCAATATTATTAAACAACCAAACCACCCGTTATGGAGAGTGCTCAACCCCGTTAGAAAGAGAGACAGAAGAAAGCCATTCGCCGATGCTCCAAACAAAGTTAACTTGCAAAGATCTCACGACTCACAGAAAGAACGACTCCGTCTTCTGCGCGAGGAGCACACCAAGTTCGTACGGTGTCATCTTGAGAGGGCGGCGGTAATTCCTATACTAGGAGAAGTACCGCCCCCAGTCTGTACATCCGAGACTCAACTCGGAAGGACTAGATGCACACTCACATCGCTGCGGTCACTCGTCAATGCTCATGTCCTACGTCAGCAAGATTGACAGCAGCAAATCTGATGTTTCTCCGGACTGCGGTACGATGGGCCATGATACAGCTCATTTATTTAACAGTCCGAAGAGACCTACCACGCTGACCATAATGGATCTATGGACGAATCCACTACTGGTCGCCCAGTTTCTTCGCCTATGACAAAACCCTCGATGTGGCTGCAAAGAACAAGAAGAAGACAAGAATTTTTCTCGTGGTCTTCAGCTACGTTCATTCCTGCAAAGTTTCCTGTCAGAATGTTGCCTATCGTTCTTTTTTGACATTGACTGGTATCGTGCACAGCTACGCTTATTAGTAACATTATTGACCGCGTCCCGCTGTACGACAAGTTACTCTCAATGAACTAGACTACATATTTTTTTGATTCAGAAAAGTGTGCCGTAATGGATGATGAAGACTTGATTATTGAATTGCTGGAATGTTTGGTGGAAATGATCCCTGTGAACCAGCGCCCCTATGAATACAATACCGCGCTTCAATGCCACTCGTTCCCTGATTCAATATTCAATTCAATTCAATTCAATAGCTTTATCTGGCGACAAAGAAACATACAAAATGTATGTAAGATAGGTTTAAACAAGACAGCCTGGACATGCAGGCAAACAAAATTGTAGGCAAAGAAAACACTCGTACGAATAAGAGCACCCTGAATGTAAAGCTTTAGCAGAAAGCACGGCCATCGACCCCATGCAATGACCTGAGGTTGAAATGGGATAGCCTGCTCTTGAAAATCGGAAAATTCGCGGCCTCAACGATCTCTGAAGCTAATTTGTTCCAAATTGGGATGACTCTAAATGCAAAGGAATGCAGCACGTTGGACTTCGACGTAAATCTACGTGCGAGCTGAAAAGCGTGCTGGCGGGAGCGAGTACAGCGGCTGGTGAACACGAAAATACTCTCAAATGAGATGTCGCAAATATGACGCAATGACTCATGCGCAACCCTGATTCAGGTTCCCGCACTGCCCGCAACTGGCAGACTTTGAAAGCTAGATGCGAGAGTTTCAGGGCCACGCCCTCAACCTCTCGCACTGCGAGCAACTCGCAGCTCGCAGACCTCTAGATGCCACCTTACGATACAACAGACAATTATTTTGGTCAGAAAGGATGCAACCATATATCCTTCGTTGCAAAAAAAAAACGAAATTCTCATCATTCAAAGAGAAGCATCGCACTTGCTTGTGCGCGCGATGCTGATCCCTTCGTTTTCCCTCCGTTCTCTCGATGTCTCTACCCTCCAATCCGCACACGGATGCCAAGGAACCATGGGTATTTCGTTATTACGGCTCATACATCAATAATAGACTTTAAAAATAATAAAAAAATTAGGGAGGGTTTATGACGATGGTCAGCTTGACCGCACCAACCGCAGCCTATTAGGATTAAGCAGACATAAATGAGAGAGAGCAAAAGAATGGTTTAAGCAGAAAAAGAACATAACAAAAGAATAGAATTTGACATTGGGGGTGTGTATACAAGTCTGTTGGTACCTGCTCGTTGGTGCCCCTGCTTCTACTGAACCCAGCAGACGTTTGAGTGTACACAGGGAACGTTCGAGCGATATAGCGTGCACAACTATATCGCGAAAGTATCCCGCACATTGCATAAAGGTGTCGCCGTCCGGCACACTAAGGCCTTTGGTCCATAACACCTTAGGATCCGTACCTAGGGAGTCATGGAGTCTTTGGCCACAAGCCACAATTTCGCCACCCTGAACTGTCGATCGCTGTCGAGTGATATCCAAAAAACTGCGCTATCCAGACTTCTGAGCTATTTCCATGCACCGTTTGCTGCTTTGCAGGAAACCCGCCTCAAGGATAGACCCGTCATCAGCGTCGGAGAGTACACCATCTACTGCGGTAACGCTGACGATAGGGAGAGTGGGAGGCTGTGCAATAGCTGTAAGGAAGGATTTCAATGGTATGGTCAAGGAGTTCGGCTCAACGTCGTGTCGGAATGCATTCGTACGACTGCGGGATCACAGAGGATTCAATCTGTGGATAGTGAGTGCTCATGCGCCCACTGAAACCGCCGAAGACAATTCGGAGGATGCGTTTTATGAGGAACTCAATACGTTGCTGGCCAGGATACCTTGTCAACATGCTGTTGTCGTGGGGATTGACGCAAATGCGAAGATGGGACTTGATCAGGAATCCGAAGTACTCGGTAAATGGTTCTACCCAGTGGAGCAAACATCGGACAATGGCTACCGCCTTGTCGACTTTTGTGAACGCAGTGGTCTGATTATTGCATCGACATTCAAGAGGAATCATCGCCGCCATCAGCTTACGTGGCAGGGACCAACCCGGCTATCTCCAGAAGAGCAGCGGAAGCGGAAGATGACAACTTTGAAACTACAGCTTGACTATGTCCTGACGAGGAATATTCCAGTATCGGACATTCGAAGATCTAGAGCTGTGTGGGATGTCGCATTCGATTCGGATCACCGTCCTGTTCTGTTGAACTTCACTGCGAGGATTCATAAGAGGAAGCGAGGGGCTCAGCCTCTCCAGAGGATTGACATGACAAGTCTCAGAGATGAAGAGTGCAGAAGGAATTTCCGACAACGCGTTTCTATTCACATCGGAGTACGGACTAAGAAGAAACTTTGCGACGCGGATTCTTTTGTCAAATGCATCCAGGACGCTTCGAAAGAGGCACTCCCGGTTGTACAGCCTAAGAAGAAGTTCGCCTACGTCTCAGAAGAAACAACATCTACCTACAACAGAGTATGTGCTCTCCGAACTGCAGGAAACTTCGTGGAGGAGAAGCGTCTGAGGAGGAAGTTGCGTCGGCAGCTTCAAAGTGACCGCGAACGAGAGTGGACGTGTAGAGCTAAGGAGTTCGAGAAGGCTTGGGAGGAGAAGAATCCGAGGAAAGCCTACACGTTGCTGCGACAGTATAGCGGGAAGATGAAGAGATGTTCTCCTGTCTTGAACACTACCAATGGAGTTGCAGTTGGTGATGCGACGCTGCCAATATGGAAGGATTACTTCAGTTCACTACTGAATCGTCCAGCGCCATCAGTACCTGAGCTCCCGCATGTTCAGAGAGCACATTACGATGTCAGTGAGGAACCGCCGACTGAGTCTGAAGTTTTGGATTGTGTCCGGAAAATGAAGAATGGAAAGGCAGGTGGAGATGACAACATCACTGCTGAAATGCTGAAAGCTCTTCCTCCGTCTGGGATTCGTGAAATGACCAACACCATCCGTGCCATATGGATGAGCGAAAGGATACCCGATTCGTGGAGACATGCGATCATCGTACCTCTTCACAAGAAGCTATCCGTCACGGATCCTAAGAACTACAGAGGAATCTCTACTTCGTGTCATGTACAAGGTTTTAGAACGATCATTCTCGAGCGACTTATCAAACATCGTGAAGGAACGACCAGAGATGAGCAAGCCGGTTTTCGACCTGGAAGATCGACCATCGACCAAGTGTTCGTCGTGAGAAGAGTAATTGAATCGTGGCAGCGGTTTTCGAAGCCATTACAGCTTGCTTTTTTGGACTTTGAAGCCGCGTTCGACTCTCCTCATCGTGATCGATTGCTCAATGCTCTGCGAGCAGATGGAGTCCCGGAGAAGTATGTTCGGTTAATCGAGGACATGAACAAAGGAACAACAGCAGCAGTTCGTACACCTGTCGGATTTACGTCAGCTTTCGAGGTGAAAACAGGAGTAAGGCAAGGAGCCGTTGCAGGACCTTTTCTTTTCAACTTCGCCGTTGATGACATCATGCGTAGAGTTGCAGAACAGTTTCCTGCGGATGTGATCCTAACACCATCAGGACGCCCCCTTGCCGACCTGGAGTCCCACGACGACATTGTGTTATTCGCTGAAAACAACGCAAAACTGCAAAGGATTGTGAACCTCGTTTCGAAGTATGCCGCAGCCTATGGACTTCGTCTTCGTCCCGACAAATGCAAGCAGATGTGGGTCTCTCAGAGGCCTTCAACTGGAGTTTGTGTGGACGGACAACGCATCGAACTGGTGGACGATTTCTGTTATTTGGGCTGTTTGCTGAAGAACGATGGTAGTTATGCAGCGGATATTCGACAACGATGTGCGAAAGCTACGTCTGCATTCAATTCTCTAACCAAGTGTTTGTGGTCTACCACCATCGCGAAGGAAGTCAAGTTGCGCGTCTACCTATCCGCTATTCGCCCTATCATGATGTACGGATCGGAGACGTGGGCAGCACCGAAAACGCAGATGGAAAGGTTGGATTGCACGGAGAGGAAGCTTTTAGGCGTTTGCTTGGATATTTCTGGCCGCGTGTATGCCATAACGAAGACCTTTACAAGGAAATCGACGCAGTACATCAACGCTTGACACGAGGGAGGTGCCAGCATCTCCTAACGCCATCTCAAGCAGCAAATGGAAAGTCGACTTCGACTGCTCGGGCATATACTAAGAAGAACGCCGGATCGTCTCGTACAACACGCTTTAAAAATGCTTCCAAATCCTGTCTGGAAACGGCCACCTGGGCGTAGGCGAAAGTTCTGGACGGATGTGGTTAAAGAGGATTTAAAGTCACTCGGCATCGAAAGACAGTTCAGGCGCGATGTTTCGTTTCGCAGGAAATGGAATAGTGACAGCTGGATGGAATGTGTTCAAATTGTGGCTGAAGACCGTGAAAAATGGACACGGCTGACTACTAGGACGGCACACCTCGGTGAAGATGCGGAATGACCGCGTCAGGCGAAAGCCAACCGATTAAGTCAAAAAAGAATTTGACATTAACTAGAAGATAGAGTATACCCTGTCCCAAACGAGGTGGCAAGCCTAGAGTCCAAAGAAGCAGCGCGCCACCCTCTTCGTCTCTGACATTATCAGAGACCTGAAGCACCTGGATCGATGTTAAAGTTGTCTGAGACACTATAGGAATGCAACCAAACAATGAAGTGAAATAATGGCCTCAGACAAGTTAAAACAGCTCGGTTGTATCGAGTTTACGGTGAACCGACGGGTTAGACGACTTTGTGCGCTCCGACCTGTTATCCATATCATGAAAAACTTTCCCTGCCACGTGAAGAACAAAATATGTATCGAGAGTGATTATTACGAGCATTGCGAGAGAAAAGAACGCAAAAGAGCAATGGAGTATGTAAGAAAATGAAGTGAGAAAGTTAAAAAAACGTCCAAAAATACGAAAATTTCAGAGACGCAGAGGGCGGCGCGCTGCTTCTTTGGGCTCTACGCTTGCCATCTCGTTCGGGACAGGGTTTAACTGACAACAAATCACGCAGCTTGGTGCGGGGATGGGGCGAACCAAAATATGCATAGGGAATCAGCTTACCTCAATAACATCACCCAGCTCAAGAGTGAGCTCGTCATCCTGAACTCCTTGATAAGCGAACGTTGTTATGACGTGCGACATGGAATGTGACGGCTTCGAACCAAGGGCTGAAACGATGAACATGTCAAGAAAAGGGAACCCCCTAGTATACTTGAAGCTTTGGCATAGTAACAAGGCTACGAGTAGCACCGCGGCGCGCACACGCGTGAATGCTCAGTGCTGATTCAGACCTTTTGCATCTGAGATGAAACTGGCATGCATAAATAGTGCCTTGAATAAAAATTCGGTTATGTATCCAATAATGGGGGTTGAGAAGAGCGCTACTATTAGGCCATTGTTATACTCTCCTTCAGCCTTGTCGCGGTCGCAGAGGACAGCGACGTCGCTGTCGCTGAGGGCCATGGTATGTCATGCCATATATCACGACAAGTTATGTCTGACACGCGCCATCACCCGCGCAATTGCAGACAAGACGTCGGATCAATAGCCCGAAATCTTCGGGCAAATCAGTTCAAATTCAGTCGCAGTGCGCCACACTGCGACCTATGCCCGCGACAGCGACCGATTGCGGCACGGTTTTAACATTTGAATGTATAACACCCATCTGCAACCCTGCGACGCGACCGAAGCATGCAAAGTGTTCCCGCGACAGCTCTTTTCAAGGTGAGAGCGTGGGTCTCGACCCATTTGTAACAGATGAGCGAACCAGCCGCGGTCGCAGAGTGGATGTAAAACAATGGCCTTGGATTTTTTTCCACTAGAATGAATAGGTATCTGGGAGTTGAAAAATTTCTGACACGGTGCGAAACGTTCCGTGATTTTTCCCAGAGAGTACTAATCGGAATGAATTCGAACAGGGTGGGCAAAATTTAAAAGTGGGTGCAAAATTCTCTTTCGTCAACCCTATTGTTGAAACGAGCTCCAAATATTGTTAAGACACTCGAGTTGAATAAATGATAAAATTAAGATTTTGAGATGAAATCATTAATTTAGCTTTGTTCCAGTCTGTTAAATCTAACAAACACTGCGGGCATTTATCGTCACTTATTAACTCTGGCATGTTTCTCATCCCTAATCCTAAATTTTCGAAAACTTTTCAAAATTTTTTTCGTTCGTTCGAAATTTCGTCGAACGAAATTTTTTTTCGAAATTCTTTCGTTCGAAGTTTTTTCGAATGAAAATTTTCCTATTTTCGTTCCTTCTAAATCCGACTTTTCGCTCGTTCGGAATTCTTTCGATTAGATTTCGAAAAAAGTTCGAAATTTCCGAGAAATTTCGAAAAAAAATCGAAATTTCGATTCGTTTCGAATTTCGTTCGTTCGACATTGCTTTCGAAATTGTACAACTATAGTACACAGTGATGTTGTGTCAGACCTCAGAGGAGCTACGGCCATATCTTCGTTGGGTGCAGCCATGTACTCCACCAACCTTCACCTCTGGGCAGGTGAAGGGGGGAACCTTCACCATTTTGAAAACCGCTGACAACCGGTGAAACGCCCCGAAAAAGAATGAAAGTGACCCAACACTCACGCTAGTCATTTTCAAGATTGGGTGGGTGTCGCTGCCGTTTTTTCGTCCATAACTCTTTTGTGCTTAGATATAGCCCTTTGATGAAGGTTGTTTTCAAAATCCCCTTAAAATTCTGCATCGCTAAGCGTTTTCAGTTTTGAAATATACGTTCCCCTTCTTCTAGCCGATTTCAGTTTATAAAGTGCATTTTTTTTGCCTGAAATTATCGGTTTTTCGTCCATAACTTTCTTGGGCTTGGAGATAGACCTTTGGTAAAGGTTGTTTTCGAAATCTCCACAGAATTCTACGTCGACTGCTGTTTCCGGTGTGGAAAAATATTCTCTCGATCCCTCAGCCTGATTCATTTTACAAAACACCGGTTTTTCGCCTATAATAGACCTTTGGTAAAGGTTGTTTTCGAAATCTCCACAGAATTCTACGTCGACTGCTGTTTCCGGTGTGGAAAAATATTCTCTCGATCCCTCAGCCTGATTCATTTTACAAAACACCGGTTTTTCGCCTATAACTCTTTAACCGTTGAAGATAGGGTTCCGGTGAAGATTATTTTTAAAACCTACGTAAAATTTTGCGTCGAATGGTATATCGGGTTGCTAGCTTTGCTTGCTCCATAAGCCAGCAAGGTCAATGCAGCCGAGCCCCATTGTTGGCTCCAGCAGAACTATGCGTCTCTCATTTAAACCATAGAGGCGAGAGCACCTTATGGAGATAACTATGGAGCTCAGCTCCACCGACCTGGCTGGCTTATGGAGCAAGCAAAGTTAAGAATCCGATATACCTTTCAACGCAGAATTTTACGTAGATTTCAAAAACAACCTTCACCAGAATCCTACCTTCAACGGTTAAGGAGCTATAGGCGAAAAACCGGTGTTTCGTAAAATGATTTAGGCTGAGGGATCGAGAAAATATTTTCCAAACTGGAAACACTAGTTGACGTAGAATTCTATGGGGATTCCGAAAACAACCTTCACCAAAGGTCTATCTCCGAGCACAAAAAGTTATAGACGAAAAACCGATATTTTGAGGCGAAAAATATGCACTTTATAAACTGAAATCGGCTGGAAGGGGAACATGTTTTTTGAAACTGAAAACGCTATTCGATGCAGAATTTTATGGTAACTCCGAAAACAACCTTCACCAAAGGGCTATCTTCTAGCTACAAAAAGTTATGGACGAAAAACTGAATGCTTTTGATGAAAGAAACGTTATTTCATGAATTGAAATCGGCTGAGAGACTGGAAACGTATTTTTCTCAAATTAAACATTATTCGACGCAAAATTTCATGAAGATTTTGGGAACGGCTCCGTTCGAAGATCCATCTTAAAGGGCAAAATGTTATGGGAGAAGAACAGGTAGTTTTTCAAAATTCGCTTGGAAAATTTTTGACTCCAAGACAGCTGAAAGAAAATTTTTCCATGACCTAGGCAGATCATTTTATTAGGAATAGTGAATTTCTAAAGGAGTTCATCTCACGAAAAAAATGCATCAAAATTGATGATTAAAAATGAAAATATATTGAATGCAAGAAAAAGAGGATTAAGAAAACGGTGCTATGTGGGAAGGGGGGGCCACTATGGCGCGATGGACTTGGCCACGCCCATTTTACTGTACCGCACTAAATTTGAGCACCTACCCGGGGTTTCCCTCCCCTGCCAAAATCAGGAGAGTCATTGCGGCACGGAAAAATGGGCGTGGCCAAGTGCGATACAACAGTGGCCCCCCATTTCCCACATAGCACCAAGAAAACTTCAAATATTGAAGTTGCAAGTCTATAGGGAACCTTCACCATTCCCCGCTCAGGTATCCTAAACAACCTTCACCTCTCGGAGCGCTGTCTCCACCCCAACGAACCTATGGCTACGACCCCTTCCTGGCTGACGCAGAATTTTGCAGATGACCTATAAAATATTGATTTTGAGAATCCTTCCTCGGGATTTTAATTTTCGTCCCAAATTCCCGAAGACCCCCGCCTCGCGTCACAAATCCTTTTGGCGTCCCTGATCATGCCACCTTACATTATTGCGTCAAAGCGGCGCGACAAGCAGCGTTGCCATTGGGCGGCGTCTAGAGTTCATTCGCGGCGCGACGCGACGTTATGATTAGCCTACGTATCAATCAAGCGACGTCGCGTCACGCCGTCGCTAGGTGTTCACAATGAAGAGGCGCGATACATCGAATTTGACGCGCAAATTATAATCGCTCCGCGACCATCGCGTCGCGTTGCAGTGCAACGCGACGAGATGGTCGCGGAGCGATTGTCATCATTTTTTCTTCCATCATCGGGCACTCAAGGACGTTTTTATTTTTCTCAAGCCTTTTCAAAGACTAGGTTGATTGAAATTGTCATGGGTTATTGTATTGTTCTCAGATGATACTGTAAACAATTTTGTCTGCATATTTAGGGACAGTGTGATGTGGATGATGGTTTCAAAGAGTTGACGAGCTATAAAGTTTTTTTTACAGTTTACAAACGACACAAGCATAATTCGGTCTCATTTTACCGAAACCTCCCTATTCTGTACTATCAACTCCAAGAAAAATTCTAAGCATCATTTGCTCCCGATGTGTTTTTGATTGTTTCATCATTAAAGAAGCAACTGATCGCAACGAAAACAAAAATGTGCTATAATACAGATAAAAGATAAAAAAAGGTACATTACACTTAACTAGACAGAATAAAATCAAATATTGATTAGTTTTGCTTAGGTACGGAAAATTGCGAAATTACGCAATTGCGCGTAGTCGCGTAGCGTTCGCGCGCCGTTCACACCTTGATTTCCGTGCAACGCGATTTTCGCGTCGCGGTGACATGTGCCATCGCGTCGCGCCGCGAAAACTCTGAACGCCGCCTTAGGCGCTATTCATACTACTCAACGCCAGCGCGGCACGCGCGTGCCGCTCTGGCGTGGCGTTAGAGTATGAACACTTTTCAAGCGCGTGACGCGCGTGCCGCGCTTGCGGAGACTATGAATACTCCAGCGGCGACGCCTAGGCGGAGCTGAAAAAAGCGGGCCTAACTTTTCCAAACAACCAAATTCTTTAAATGCTTGCACCACCACGACAGCAGAGGAGAGCAATGGAATTAATTATAAAGAAACGAAATGAAACTGATGCTGATTTAGTAGTGAAAATGGTTGAAAACCCATTACGGCCATCGCCGCCATGGCGGAGCGGGCATCACGCGCGTGCCGCGCGGGCGAGGCGTTAGGCCATTCATACTCAAACGCCACGCCAGCGCGGCACGCGCGTACCGCGCTGGCGTTGAGTAGTATGAATAGCGCCTTAGGGGCTTCATAGTGGCGTCACTGCGAAACTCGCACAGCGACTCCACAGTGCAAAGAGAAGTGGAAGTGGTCTTGGGATGTCGCAAAATTGGGGACAAGCGAAGCGAGCGACAAAAATGATCGCAGTCATTTCCAGGAAACGCCGCAACAAATCTCGCTCAGCTCACCCACTCTGAAAGCCCCATCCTAGCTCCCGTCGCACGGCACGGTTTTCGTTACGTAGTTCACACCATAGTTCATAATAATATTTGCCGCTACGCAACTCTGAGAGCCCCTATGCCGAGCAGGGATGAGCGGAGCTAAGCATTTCGCGCCCTGACAACCACCGCGCATTTTTGGGACTTCTCACATCAGATTTTCTGACCATGAGAAAAAAAATTCGTACCTAAGCCCGCTTTCCTGATCTTCATAAATTTATTCCGCTCATCTGTGATGGCGGGATCTTTACTCTTTCTCGAAACACTCACATTTCCTCGGCTCGTGAACAGAGAGCGGAGGTCTACTTGCAGAAAAATCCTTTGACAACCGATCAACCAGATTTTTCACATTGCCGACCATAATATCGCCCTTAACAAAACAGATTATGAGTTCGCTAAAAAAGAAAGAATTAGACTTGAATCGGCATATGATGTTAGGCAGAGAGAACGCCTACAACGACATTGTCTGCATACAGGTTGAACTCACTTGACCCGAAGCCATCATGGAGTGCTATATCATTCAAACTGTCGCTGATACTCCGAAGGATGCCGCCTGAAGAGTTAGGAATGAGCAGGAAGGCGTGAAAACGAAGCTGACAACGAAAATTGGCGAGAAAATAGATGAGATCACAGGCTGGTAAGTTTGACAGAAATGGAGGGGAAATGCCGCTACGGTACACAATAGCAGAGCATAGTCTACATATTATGCCCTTTAAAAATCCACAGGAAGTGAACTTCGCAATGAATGTGATACGTATGAAAAGATCACAATGAACGACAAAAGAAATGACCGGAAGAGTGGCGAGATAGGGTGCGGTCTTGAGGGCAAGCGCTGACTCACCTCAATATGCAGTCGCCTATCGATCACGGAGGAAATTCCACCACCCAACTGAGGACGAGCGACACATTATCGTGACTCATTTCCCCTCTACCCCCAAGAATGGTTTGTGCAAAGACAACATTAACCACACTCCTTCTCAGCAGTCAAACGAGTACCCGTGGGGGGGGGTATAGAAATCATCGTGGTAGATCGTTAAATGACAGCACAGAGAACATATAGTTAGGTCCGTGGCTTGTTTCCTCAAGAAAAAACATTTGATTTCAAACTGCGGCTAGTGCGGCGGTTTAAATCTCAGCTGCGGCTGGCAATTATCAGCCAGCCGCTGATGAGATTTAAACCACCGCGCCAGCCGCAGTTTGAATTTAAATATTTTTCTCGAAGAAACGAGCCACGGACCTAACTATACAGAGATTTCTAGACCCAAAATTACGACTATTCCGTTCTGTCGTATCGCGTCCCGGATCTAGAAACTAAGGCGAAATTGGATCCACATTCTCAATATACAGGCTCATGCCGTTTATACAGGTGCTTCAGCACTGGGAGAGGTTATCTACTGGAGTTATCCGGAGGATCTACTGCTATCAGCTGTAGATGAACGGAATTCTCCTGTAGATGACCGAAACCTCACATGTTTTCACAGGAATACAAGCACTGTAGTTGAGCGGAACTCGATTTTGGAGGGAATTCCAAATTCCGGTGGAGGCGGTAACCTAACATGTGTCAACAGGGACACACGGTTCCTGGGTTCACACAGGGGACCCCACGGACATCCCACTAGGGTAATCCCCTTTGGGGTCCCCACACGGGGGAGGGGTGACCCCACCGCCACGGTCCTCAGTGGGATGCACCCCCTCTGGCAAATCGGGGGACTCTCCCGCAGAAATTTCGTGAGCGGGTCTGCCGCCTAACACCCAGCGGGAGAGTCACTAATAAAAAAAGTGGGCGTCGCTCGGTTCGGGACTCCCGCTGAGGAAAAACGGTTCTGCGGGAGAGTCCCCCGATTTGCCTGCTGTGTGTGTGTATGTTGTAGCGTCGATTGTCTCTGCGTCTCGTTTAGTTAGGCATTGTCTTTCGCTGAGGGTCTGGATTCTCATCGTTCGGCTGCTCGATAGGAGTCTCCCGCCGTGCCTTTAGCTAGTGTCCCGATCGCAATAGTGACGTCATAACGAGCGTCGCAATGCTGCACTCCCGCTGACCCTTGTCGTATGACTCCGCGTAGGTCTGTGCTCCTTTTCTCCTATCGGGAGTCCTACGCGGAGTGTCCCCCGATTTGCCAGAGCCACTGTAGACCGTGGGGAGATGGCCCACAGTTGGGAACCACCCCCCCCCTCCGAGCCGTGGGGAGCCCCCTTCCATCGGCGACCAAAATTATCCTCCGGTATCCGATGGATCTTCTGGGAAATGACTCGAAGCCACCTTCCAGGCCCGGAGAGCCGACTGAGGCACACTGTGAGATGAGAAGCCTTTTATACCAGCAACATTGTCAATACCTTTGGCTAAACATGTTCATGTTTTCACCAATTCTTCTTCATGGCGGATTTTTTCTACCTTCTTGTACTAGCAGTTACGATTCTAAATACAACGAGCTTGCAAAACACTATTATCGTCGATCACTGGTCGAGAGATCGCCGCGTCGAACACACGTGGCACGCACGCAAGCGAGGAGGTAATGATAGCATCATTGTCTCCTCGCTTGCGTGCGTGCCACGTGTGTTCGACGCGGCAATCTTTCGACGGGTGGTGGCCATCGTGTATCAACATCCCTGAGGCGTGAGAAACGGGGAAGGAGCGAGGTTCCTGTTTGGACGCAACACGGGGCTAGCTCGTATTGCCCCCAATCAGGACCCTCCCCCATCCCCCGCTTCTCCCGCCTCTTCGGGGGTGTTGATACACGATGGCCACCACCCTCTTTCAACCAGTGATCGATCATAGATTGCGTTATTACACAATTTAGTCACCTATCTCTGAAAAATCATTACTGTGGGTTGAAATATCATACATATTTGTTTAGAAAATATAGTTCTTCTATTTAAAGTTATGCTAGACCAATCAGTGCGGAATCCCATATCAAATGGTTGTGAGAGTTCAAAAGAATCATGTTGGGTAAGCAAACTGACAAGCATGGAAAATGAAAAGCTGGACGTGAATATATAGTGGAGTCCACCAAGAGTGTCTCATTTACTTATCAATAAGAAGCGGTCGGCTGGGGATCAATGTGCATAAATCTCATACCAGCACGCTCGATACCGATTGAGCGAGAGCGGTTGTGCTGCAACGAGTTTCATGTTCATTGATCTCCAATCGACCGCTTCTCATTGATAAGTAAATGAGACTTTCTTGGTGGATTCCACTATAACTAGTTGATCAAGGCACAAAATAAGGACAACTAGAAGAAAATACAATCACTAAATAAATACGAAACTGATTTACACAATGGAGAAGTATGAAGAATAAAATATTGGTGAGAAGGGTTTCTTTGAAAAGAGTGATAGCGTTTACCACTTGCGCCGAGTGTTGGCTGAGCGTTCTTTTATATCAATGAACGGGTTCAAGAAGCGTTCAACAAGAGTGTGTCAGATTTGATTTAATACTTCTCAATGGGGGTTATATATCTGGTGTGCTGATCACGAATATGAAGTCTACTAGTCGATTTTCCAGAGTTTTAGCCTCTTTTCGTTCAGAGCAGGGGAAATTGAGAGCAGCACACGACATCCGACTGTTTGCGGAATTCTACTATTGATGTGGCTAAAAATCTTTCTCTGGGGGTTCTTGGAGTGCTGAACAGGAATCTGAGGTCCATTTATCGATTTTTGACAGAATACGGTAGGTTACGGTGGGTATACGGTAGTCTTCTCAAAGTCTCAGATTTAATTCAAAAGTTCTATGCCGGAATTATTCGGTGTGCTGAATACGAATTTGATGTTCATTTGTCGATTTTCGGATTATTAAGGAATACTTAGTCCCTTGAGTAGCATGGCGCATACCATAACCTACTTTGAAGCTCAAAATTTCGACAAACGGACCAAAGAATCGTGTTCAGCACCCTATATTACCCCTGCATACAAGTTCGGAGCAAAATCCGAATTTTTTTTTCAAAACACCCAAAAACACGGTGATGGGGTTCTCTTACCTTGCCGCGAGGCTTTCGAAAACGCTCATAAGTTTTTTTTTCCGGGGTGAGTCTAGGCAGCTGCGAAGGACATATTCGGACTCTACGTCCGAAAATGGTTCTAGAAAAGTACATTTCATGACTAGAAGGATTCCTCTTGTTAGATCACCTAAATAGCTAATAGGCTGCAGTATCTCATATTTCTTCTTCATTCGCCTTCAAAATCCAAGAGTAAGCATCCACAATCGCGCAAAAATAAAAGCAGCGTTCTTTTTATTCATGATATTGACTATAAATATTAGTAAAGCGCTACCATTGTTCTCATTGATCGGGATATTGCCGGAAACAATATAAATCGGTGTCATCGTTTACAGTATAATTATCGCTAATGTTGTTTTAGTCGGAATAAGACAACAAACTATTGAAACTGATCCCATATAGGCATCAAATATGTTTAGATGCTTAAGCTAGCGACTGTACCAAACGTGACTACATGTACAAAAACGTAGAAAAAACCGTTATAGAAAGGGTTTGGTGCAAATAAGGCTGCCGAAACGCTGCGAGAACCCTTCTAGCCTTCACAACCTTCTCAGATGTACAACTAAAAATTATTACACAACAAAACAATTGACTCAAGGCTGGAAATGTGAACGTGATCAGCGGCTCAATAGGGAAATAAGATCAACTATCCTGCCTTCCACTGGGAGCTTTCACTGATCGTGTCTAAAAATCACCCATCCCATGCGGGCAGTCGCGTCGCGGCGTCGCATTGCAGCGCCCTTTCTCTTCACGGCAAAGTATTTTCTCGCCTGTATTCGATATTGCCTCAACTACTCACAGTGTAGTGCATCTTTTCTATAAGCGAGTACGCTTACGAACACCGCTGAACTAGCACAGAAACAGGATCGTTGCATGGAATTGGCGTGAAGACATCTGGCTTTCGAGAAAATAATAGCAACTGCAACCAAGGTTTTCTCTGAAAATGGAGGCAACCTTTGAAATTTCAAGCAGGCTCAAGCGGTTGCAGTCCCGCAGGACAATGGCGGGGATCTAAAATCCCAAAAAAAAACTCGTGGTTTGAGGGACGTGAAAAAGTCTAACCGAAATTGAAAATGTCGGGTATGGCCTTGAATGTAGAGATTAAGTTCAATCTCTCGAGTTTTTCCAGTCAGGAGAGTAATGGTAAATGCAAAAACTACAAAAACAAAGGGAAAAGTTACAAAAGTTGAAACTTTTTCTTTGATGTTTAGGCTTTCAGAATGGGCAAGAAAATTCACTGATGGTAGGACGTAAAATTCTTCTGTCCTTTTCTCGAGAACTTTAGTTACCAAGATAGGAACATAGCTGTTTGGACGAATAGGACAACGGCCTGCTGGATACACTTAGTATCCGAGTCAATCCTTTTCGTATGTCCGAACGGATATCCCAGATTCGGATACCAAGTGGTTAGTTAGTCAGAGTAGAAGTTGTTTTGTGTAGTTGCTTTGCATACTTTTTACTAGCTAGCTGTCCGGAATCAAACCTGTGTGTGGACAATACTGCACCTCGCAACGAAGGTATAGTAACTGAAAATTTGTTTACATATTTTCATTAATATATATATATATATATATATATATATATATATATATATATATATATATATGTATAGCTTGAAGTTTCATATATGCATATTAATAAAAATATGTAAACAAATCTTCAGTTACTATATAACATGCTGCAACAGCAATGAAGTACCGCTGTTTGTCAATTATGGGTGTTTTCAAAGGCTTGCGTTGAGTACCTGGTTTATTTTTCAAAGTTTTACCTCAACTTTGTTCCGAAAATATCCCGGATTATTCGACCGGATATCCGTACCCGAATCATTGGAAAAATAGCATTATCTGAATTGATCCATTATCCGAAAATTTGATGAAACGCCATATCTGAATCGAACCAATTTCCGGGAAGTTTAAAATCGGCATTATCCGAAGAATTATCTTCGGATAACAAGTATACTGCTGGACCCTGTGTTTAAGTATACCATCACGTCTACAGTATAGTATATTATACCAGTATTGTTATCAAATCAACTGGACCTTTTGCACCCCGAGGATTACGGTTAGTTACGGTAAGGAAATGAAAATCTGCATAGGCGTAACCTCGACATGTGTGCAAAATTTTCAAAATTCATTCTGCCAAAGTAGGGTTTTCAAACAATGAGCTCGTACTGGGAGAATGCTAAATTCTTTGCGTGAATATTGTGATTCAGCAAGCTTGTAAGTATAGGTACATCACAATTGAGGAGGCCAATAATGCCTAGCAGAACCATCGTATTCCGCTTTCTTTTCGCACTACCCCAAAGGGCGTAAAGATGGTCATACTAAGCTATGGTACATCGTAATAATCTAGGTAAGCTGATTATTCGCCGATAGAATTCGCATGACAAATTGAGAGGTATCGCTGGCCGGAAGACAGATTCTCGAAATTCTCACTGCTTTTATTCCTCAAGTTCACCAATCCATCCAGTCGTTTACAGTTTCTTGTATAAAGGAACAAGTATCGTGTGATTTAAACTCTTCTCCAACGATAGATTGAGAAAAGGCAAGAGAAAGCACTGCAGTTACGAAAAAGCGCGCTGCAATGCCACGACGCGACGCGACCGCCCGCATGGGATGGGTGATTTTTAGACACGATCCAAATTAAAGGCACTCAGACAGGCCCAAGGACGATCCGCGGCGCTTTTGCAGGATCGTCCGCGGCCGACGACCGGACGATCCTTCACCGAAGCCGCGGATGCGCCGGCAATGCGCCGCGGATCGATCTTGCCAGCGCCGCGGATCGTCCTGCAAGGCGCCGCGGATCGTCCTGACAGCCGCCAGACCGTCCTGAGAGCCGCCGCGGACAGTCCCCTTTTGAATATTGTTATCCAGCTCACCCCAACCGACTCCATTGGCCGTGGGACAGATTTTGGCATTGGAGTACGCTTTTTCGCGCTAGCATTCCATACTCCTCAGAAAGCCTCAATATCACAATTTTGCAAGATTTTCCATCGTAAGAGCTAATTTCAAGAGTAGAACAGCTCGACTAACATGCATAACTGGTTTCGGATAGTTTAGCTGTACAACTGTGAAAATTATCGCTGAAGTATTGTGAAAATATTATATTTTATTGCAATCTTTTAGACATCGGTGATGTATAATTATGATTATGAACAAATGATTAATGTATGATCATGAGCTGTAAATTCTCGAAATCGAGAGCTCATATTTTATGACTCTTAAGCAACAACTTTGTAATATTAGTTTAGACTGAAGACCTGTAACACATAGTTATTGCACAATCAGTTGTTTGTGTTACCATGGGCATGCATTGCAATATGCCATAAACTGAACAAGTCCACGAATGCACATCGAAACCAATTCTTCATGTAAATTGAGCTGTTCTACCTCTGAAAATACGTCGTACGGTAGAGCAACCCTGCGAAATTGTGATACTGATGCTTTCTGAGGAGATAAGAAAGCTAGCGCGAAGAGCGTGCAACAATGCCGAAATCTGTCTCACGGCCAATGAGTCGATTGGGGGTGGGCGAACTGACTGTTTCCATCTAATTGGGAGTGGTGCTCTACTAGAATATCCCACTCGATGGAAACAGAGTTCATGTACTGTGCTTCTCTGCGTCAAATTCCACTCCTCTTCGTCAAATTCCCCTCCGCAATTGCGTATTGAGACGCTTCGCGGCCGCACGCGCTCGAGCCGGACGATATTCCGGCGCCGTAGCCGATAAGCTGATTGTAGGTGTTTTTTTTTCATTTTCTTCAATTTTCTTGGCTTCTGTGACCAAACCCGTCCTTCTGTGTTTCTTCATATATTAAAGTATTATATCTACATGCACACCAATTGTATTCTTCCAGATGGCTCACAACAACTTCTAGGGGAGAAAAAATTCACGGTGGTAGGTAATTTTCATTTTCACGTTTATTTTTGTAATTCTCTCTTTTTGTTTTCCTTCCTTACATTCCAGTGATTTATATGATTTTTGATTTTCTAGGGTAGATCTGGTTTCATGCCGAAATCGATCAAAGTCGGTATCAAACCGGTACTATTCTTGAAAAAAAATACGAGGAGAATTACGAAACCAAACAATCATGAAAATTATTTGAATGAGAAAATAACAAAATCAGAAGAGAATCTCAAAAATGAACGAGAATATGAAAATTTACTTACCATCGGGAATTTTTTCTGCCCTAGAAGTTGTTGCGATGGCATCTAGAAAGAATAATTAGCGTGCATGTAGATATAACGGTTTGAAGAAGTTACAAATACGATAAAGTCGAAGTCAGCGGCTGGAAAATTGTCTAAGACTGCGGGGAATGAGGTGGTGGAGTCGTTCAATCCAAAAACCACTCAAAACTATATGTGGCTGCTTTTCATCGATCAGTATTGAGATGGTGGATTGGCGGTGCGCCCCGGAGCCACCCCCTCGAGAACAAACAGCGCCGCGGATCGGCCGTTTGACCGTCCCACTATCAATCGTGCCGCGGATCAGCCGCCAAGCGCCGCGGACCATCCGGAAAGCTCATCTGCCGCCGCGGACGAGCCGTGAGTTTGTCTGAGCAGTGTTCACGATGATTTTCGTTCCCGAGTTTTCCACTCAAAACAAAGCGTTGGCCACCGAGTGTTACAGAAATTACGAAGAAACGGCGAGAAACCCACTAATACGTCTTATTTCAGTGACATTATTCTATGACCTGGACTAGTTTTCCAGTTGTATGAAGATGTTCACGGTGGTTGTCACCGGTGAAAAATGGGATCAGTCAAAAATGGAAGAATATTCCAGGCAAAATAGTACTAGTTAGGGTCCGAAAAAAAGAACGGAACAACAGAAAGCAAATAATTGTAAAGGACAGACCCACAAATAATCTCATTGCCACAACGAACAGTTCCTGTGAGAGTAAAGAGGTGGGATGAGAGTGAAAGATTTCGTGACCTTCTGGTGCGTTTTTCTCGATTCCTTCGTCATTTATGTTCTACCCGGGGGCCAAACAACCGATTTAGCTATTAATCTCAAAATCGAAGATTATCGCGAACACTGCCTCTGAGCTAAATGCTTGTAAATGTCGCCGAACCAGTCTCGTATGCTTTTACAGGCAAAATACCGCTGGTTAACTTAACTTTTCGCCCAAAACTCTCATTTCAATGGACGAAGCGATTTTTGCATATTTGCGCGTAAAGTGTGAGCATGCACCTGCACACGACACAATATATTTGACGGCTGTGCATTTTGTTCCCTCCGACACTGGCAGCGGACTCCTACAGGAGAAAACGACGATCGCGGTCTCCCACAGGAGCTGTTTTGTCCTGTAGGAGACCGAACTAAAGCGAAGCGGTCTCCTACAGGACACGCTGCCGCATCGCTTCCACTGGGTCTCCTACAGGACAAAACAACTCCGGTAGTTGACCTGGATCGCGCACGTTGAACTATTGATCGAACCCGCGCGGTGTATGATACGCGTGTGCATCGGGTGGTGAACCGATTCGCCCATGCAGGTTCACAGATGCGCCCCTCTCATTGATTGGTTGGGATGCTTAGGAGCCGGATTTCCTGATGCCCATTATTCGTCCCAGCCTACTGCGCGCTGCGCCTGCGTCGCGTGTCGACAAATCTCACTGGGGCGCCACAGCAGCTCTCCACATCTGACTCGAGAAGCCTTGAATTATGGGTAAGGTGGGGACTGGGTGCTATATAGGCATCCGACAGAAGCATTTCCAGCAATCGATTTGTGGTTAAACAGGAACTGGAATTCTGTTATGCCGGTCTGGGTTTGATTCATTTTACATAGCACCGACGATGTTTTCAGAAATGCATCCTGAAATTGAAGACACATTTCGGTGTCTAGAACACTGGAGCCATGTCTCAATTGGGCGAAATCTCGATAAGCAGCGATTTTCTGCCCAGTATATGAGACTCCTTTGCGCTCATGTGCAAGTCCTCTCGTCTATGGACCAATGAATATCATTTGTATTTTCGACTTATACATCAGTCTTTTCTGATGTATAAGTCGAAAAACGAAGTCCAACGAATATCATACCGGTTATTGTTCTTACGATGACATTTTCAAATCCATTCTTGGAACTGCTGAAGACTTCTCTAAGCCGGGTCATAGGGATTCTCTCAGTTTAGCGCTAAAGTAAGGGTGCACCAACCAGATCAATTTTTCTGACCATCCTAAAGATGTCATGATGCTACCCCCCTTACCTTGTTGCCCCAACTCAGGAAACCAGCCACATCTAATTTTATTGGAAGCCGAGTAACGGGTATAACTTGACCAAATGTGCTTACTTAGTCAGACGAGCTCCAACTTTGGCTTCATTTCTTTCCGCGTTTCGGTCCCAAGACTAAAAAAAATCCACTTCTTTTCTAACACTCTGGTCCGATGTTTACTTGCTGATTTTTTAAGGATTATAGTATATTTTGGTGATTGAATACAACACATAGCGCGGTCCTTTCCAGCAATCAAAAGCTAAGAATTTTTCATCAGCTCCTCGATGAACCGTCTCGGGCAGGGTCGGCCAAATCTGAAACATCGACTACGAAGGACGTATCGAAGCCCACTATTTTTTTTCGAAAATCAAAGAACGGAATTTTTATTAGCGTTTTAAACATAAGAAAAACCCGTTACATGCTCGGTCGAAAATAATATCGCAACCACAAGAATTCAAAATGTGAAATATTTTAAATTCCTCCGGAACATGACGGAGCAGAATATTCCGAGTTTTACTTATAGGAGGTATTGTTTCGAAATTGTGAACATAATCTCCTGATCATCGGTTAAGTGGTGTTTGCTTCAAATATTTGGAGTTTCCTCCGCTTTGTCTTTTCGAGTGACAATTATGAGTATTGTTCCCTCTACTTGTTGATTAAATACTGCGTATTGTATTCCATGGCAGTATTCCTTCGCTATTCGTTACCTCATGAACGAAGATACCGACCTACTTGAATACTTAGTTGTTCGTGAGCGCGACCCAATGAGAAATGGCGCGCGCGATGAGCTAACCGCCGCGTTCGGCACGTTTAGCCGCGCGCGCGGCAGTTTTCGCCGCGCAGTAGGCTGGGACGGATAATCTGGATCGGATTTCCTCCTTCATAATAAGTGAGGGAGGAATGATAGTGGGGCTTCATGCCGTACATTAATTTTTGCCGTTGACAAAATTGTCAACGAGGAAGTGTGAAATTCATGCTTCGATAATAAACAAACCGAAAACTAGGCGATTTTGGCTGGATTCCTGCAAACGTGATTTGAAATTCCCTCCAAACTACCGTACAAGATCCGGTCTCCTACAGGAGAATAGTAGGACTCCTACAGGAGAATAACAGCACTCCTTCAGGAGGTAACCAGGGGTGCGTTCCAATGATGTTCCCACGATACCGAAGGAGGGCAAATAGCCTTTCCATGGGCGAACTTGTTTCCCATGGCCACGAATTGTAACTGATAATTACTTCCACGTCGCTGTGTCTACGTTTCCATGGAAAACTTTAGCCGTGGGAATGTTCTTGGAACGCACCCCTGTGTAAACGGCATGAGCCCAATATACATAATTGCATATTTAAGCACAAATATGGGACGGTATACAACAAGTAAAAAGAAAAACCCAAAATACGCAACCGGGCGGTTCATTAACACGAACAAAAAACTTCATATTAGACAACACTGGCCAAAAATAAATACCTGACCATTTCGAGCTGTTTTCTCACGTTTCCCCCAAAAGGCGTTCACTCTTCCATTCAGTTCCCTATCGATTCATCGTCACGACAATCTTACTCACGAAAAGAAACAAATCACGGCTGCGCTGTACAAACTAGAGAAGATTCCTGCTTGCCACGAGGGTTTCTCAGGATCGACATCCTCTCGTCACTCCGTGCAGATACACTCTCACACGTAACATCTCGAAAAGCTCAACTGACAATAGAATGAACGGATCTAGGTTGCGACCAGGGTCAAGAAACCCGTTGGACAAAATGCGTTCGCTGTTGCTACCCCCATTCGTAGCAAAGCTTTGCGACCCCCTCCCTAAGGCTCCCTAAAGCATCTTTCATAGTCCTCATCGCAAGCGCGGTGGACTATGAAAGTTCTTATCGCGCGGTAAGAAGTTTCATAGTCCACCAGCACCGCCACACAAACCGCCGTGGCGGCTTTACCGTTTCGATTAATGCTTGCTTCTCGATTTGAGTCCACTCCAACATAAATAATTCTGGGACTATCCTGCGCTACCGCATACGCAAATGCAAGCCAGGAATTTCTGTGCTTGTCACAGTTAAAGGCAGTGTTCACGATAAGAATAGTGTAGTGTAAATGAAAACGTGTTTACACTTTTTTTTACTTGATTATGATAGCGGCTCTATAAAAGACCGTTCATCCGAGTATGGTTCAGTTTGTGTCTTGCTGTCTACTGGTGAAGATCAATAAATCTTCCAAGGCCACCTACGGCGGAAGACACAACAAATAGTTTTTCTGCTTTTTTGCCTATCTTGAAGACGGTCCCATGCTGATTCCAATGATGTTTTTGGAATCGTACAAGACCTTCTGGGAACAGTTATGGACCCTCAAAAATTGAGCTAAGGAAACATGGTGGACGAGTTGTCCGAGACTTGTAACTTCCGTCTCCTGCAGCCGATGTATGCGAGCTGACATGAGTAAAGAGAGAAGTTGAGAATGAAGGGAAGAACGGGCTGTTAATCGGAAACCATCGCTCATCTCACAATCTCGAGCATTCATTTGTTCACGTCGGTGGGCGTGGAAAGTGCATCTGGGTGTGGCGAGCTGACGGGTGTCCAACTTTGGTGCCGTAGGGGACCGTTCCAAGCTCAATTTTCTTAGTTTTTTCAACGTTGAAGTTGCGGTAGGCCCCGCAGCTGCCGATCTCCACCGAAAAATCAGACATGGTTTTTATCGTGGACACTGCCTTTAAGGCCCGACATTTACCCGCACCACCATGGCGGTGCCGCAGGAGATTTCATAGTGGCTTCCCGCTCGTCCCACGCGGTGAAAAGTTTCACAGTCAACCCCTCTGCCCGCGCTTGCGGTGAGGACTACGAAAGATACCTAACAATGGCCTCGCCGAATTCAAGGTAGACCCGCCCACTTTGCTGAAGGTTTGAATGCTCGTCAAAATTCAAATAGCGAGAAAAAATGATTTTAGGGTCACCTTCCAGTGTCATATGCAATGCTCTTAAGGGTTGTAACTGAGCGGTCTGGCAAAAAAGACCAAGTAAGGAAGTAGAAAAAAGCGAAACCGCTCATGTAGATTTAGAGATAGAAAACATTGCCACTTGGAAAAGAGGTGTAAAATGCCGTTTTTTCTAAATGGCCTTTTCAGTCTTGGTTTTCAAATTTCGAAGACGGCAGTGGAGCAAAAGATGCAACTATTGAATGGTTATCGAAAACTACAGGGGTGCGGGAAGGGTGGTGCGCCGCGCGCGGCGAGGACAAGCGACGCGTGTTGCGTCGCGGCGTACCACCTTCGATTCATCAATTCTCAGAACGTCGGAGGGCCGTGCCCTCGGGAATTTCCGACCAAGGGCGAGCGGCGGAGGCCATGCTTTGCGAGAGGAGAATCATTAGGCGCGAGGCGGGGGCGCCACCAAATTTCGTTAGCTTGGTCCTGCAGGGGAAATTCGCAACAGATAAAAACATGTTCGCTCTGGCAAATCGCATGATACGTTGAACGCCAGAATCAAACCCGTGCCACATACGGAGCACAATTTTATGATGACTTCACTGCAGGCACCACTGAGTAGGTGCTTAAGTCATCGCGCACTTTGCGGGGTGGCAGTAAGGTAAGTTCCCCAGTCTATTGATTAGACTTGCATGGGACACCCATCGTGGGTATTGGAAAATTTTGGAGAAGGGTATAGCACCTCGCCCAGGGTGTGGGAGAGGTGGTTCCCGGATATCGTTATACAAGAAATCAATCAATGATTCAAGCGATGACAACGTGGAAGAATACTACGTGGCCTTGAGCTGTGGCTCACTATGCGTCGCGGTCGCGCTGCGGCGTTGCAATTCGAGCGCGCTGTTTCAAAGGGACGTCGGGCTGGGGGCCGAATGCGTAATCCTTCACATACTCTCGTTTCCTTCCATTATTTGAGGTGTTGTAACAAACATTAGAAATCATCTCACCTCAAGTATTGGCAACATAATATGATTCAGAGCAGCGTGCGGGGCGAGTATAGAGTAAGCCAACTAGGTACTATTTTTAGGATAATAACACAATAATTTTATTGTGTTATGTCCTCTACAGGTTACTATTCAGTTCACATATATAACTGATTATCACCGGTTACCCCAGATATATAAAGAAAAGTATTACAAAGAAATTGTTATTAGATTAAAGTTAAGATGAAACCTAACTATACGTGAACTAATATGAAACCCTTTTGTTTTTTTGATAAAACAGTGTCAAGACCTTCAGAATTTGAACGATACATAGTTTTTAGCTGGAACCAATCCCCTTTCATTGTCCAAAGGTCATCTTGATCATTTTGTCAACACTGCTATTTATAAGAAATGTTTATATGACCTTGTAAAGGATGTATTCTGCCAAACGGCCAAATTTCTTCTTTGACACCTGGTATTTTTCTGCCATTTTTCCTCTGAAGGACGATAATGGAGTGGTTTCGGCCAGAGTGCACAACGATGTGGTAATTTTTGAAGCATATAAACACAAACTGCTTTAACATAACTGTTCGTATTTCTTAAGACCGCATGCTGAATAAAAGGTTTTTTTGCAGGTATTACAGCAAAACGTGGTGCAGTCCTTGAATAGCCGTTCTTACATCACTTTTCACCTGTTCCACCTGTGCTTCTGAACGCTCGTGAACCCCCTCTCATGTGCCTATATAGCTTCTTAAATGCAAAAGGCCCAGCACAGTGGACAGAAAACTAATGCGTTCTCCATGCCTGAATGATTTCCGTAAGATTTTCTGAAACCTATCCTCTATTGGCATAGTCTTAAGAGAGATAACTGGTGAGCTCTGGTGTTCAGCCTAGGAATTGCGGAAGAAGGATGTCTCACAATAAGAACCCGTGCTATGTTACTTGATGTAGAGTCATTGTTAATCGCCATTAATGGCTGTATGGAAAGCTGTCTTCATGCCTGAACACCTGAACATTGTTGTATGTCATGTTTTTCTTCATCCCTTTTGTGTTATAACAAATAACCGTTACGAAGTGTTGGCGACGTGTAAACGTGCTCTAATAGCAACGCCGCAGCGCGACCGCCACGCGTAGTGAGCCACAGCTCAAGGCCGCGTAGTATTCTTCGACAACGTGGACATGTTCTGCCCGGGCCCCGCGCCCTTTTGCTTGGATGTCCGGGCGTCGCGCCCATTATGAGTCATGGGGCTGGGGCGGGGACCTGTAGGGCGCCAGGCGCGGAGGGGGGCCCCGCCTCGCTGAGTGGTGGGTACGGGGGCGCGGCCCTCCGACGTTCTGAGAATGAACCGTGGAGTCAACACAAACAAAATTACTGCATTACAGTTTAAGAACCGTCCTTGGTCGCTAGGACATCGAATCTCATTGTTAATATGGTTGTTTGTCTATCACACGGTTCTACCGTGTAATAAATCAAATCAAATATCCCAGAAATATGGCACTCTTAGTGGTCTCTAATAGAACTTACCATTCTCACAGAAATCAGGCGCAAAAGAAGTCATTCTTAAGTTACCGATAGACACTCGCTTCTATGAACCTCATTCATGTTACTGTGCTTCTCTGGGCCAAATTCCGGTCCGCAATTGCGTCTCGACCTGCTTTGCGGCCGCGCGCATTCGAGTCGGAAGAGTTTCCAGCGCCGCAGCCGCCGATCTGTTGACTCTAGGTCGGTTTTCGGAACTGGAAAGTTAACAAAATTGAAGAAAACTGTATAAAAAAGCCATATCGAGTCGGCTTTGGCGCTGGGAACTCGACTGACTCCAGCGCGTGCGGCTGCAAAGCGTGTCGAGACGCGATTGCGGACCGGAATTTAGCCCTGATAAGCAGATTAACTTCTTTCTCTGAACCTATCTATGAGTGTTTCCAAACATCTCGCTGAAGGGAAATGACTCAATGAACGCTTGCTGGTACGCCGCGACGCAACACGCAACGCAAGCTCCCAGCCGCGCGCGGCGTACGGGGCTGAGCAGAGTGCCACCGCGGCGCGGCGCGGTCTGATGATGGAGAGCCGTATTGATAGATCGCCGCGATTTATCAATACGGCTCTCAATCACCAGGCCGCGCCGCGCCGCGGTGGCACTCTGCTCAGCCCCTACCACCTGGCCGCCGCCCAAAACTACAGTAGCTGGATTTTTTCAATTTTTTTCTGAGATTTCTCATCTCACTGTTTTCACACGATAATGCATGGTTAGGTCCGTGGCTTATTCCCTCAAGAGAAAACATTCTAAATCAAACCGCCGCGGTTTGAATTTAAATGTTTTTTCTTGAGGAAACAAGCCAATGACCTAACTATAAAAATCTCAGAATTTTTTTTTGAAAAAAATCCAGGTAATTTAGATTAATAACCATTCTGAAGGTGCATCTTTTACTCGACAGCTGCCTTCTAAAATTGAAAACCAAGACTGAAAAGGCCATCTGGAAAAAGCGGCCTTTTTACACCACTCTATCCAACGGGCGATTTTTTTCTATATCCCTCTAGATATATACATGGGCGGCTTTGCTTTGGTGCTATGTGGGAAGGGGGGGGGGCACTGTTGTATCGCACTTGGCCACGCCCATTTTTCCGTGCCGCAATGACTCTCCTGATTTTGGCAGGGGAGGGAAACCCCGGGTAGGTGCTCAAATTTAGTGCGGCACAGTAAAATGGGCGTGGCCAAGTCCATCGCGCCATAGTGGCCCCCCCTTTCCCACACAGCACCTTTGCTTTTTTATACTTCATTACTGGGTCTATTCGGTGCTATGTGGGAAGGGGGGGGGCACTGTTGTATCGCACTTGGCCACGCCCATTTTTCCGTGCCGCAATGACTCTCCTGATTTTGGCAGAGGAGGGAAACCCCGGATAGGTGCTCAAATTTAGTGCGGCACAGTAAAATGGGCGTGGCCAAGTCCATCGCGCCATAGTGCCCCCCCCTTCCCACATAGCACCGTCTATTCTACCGAACCGCTGAGCTACGGCCCATGTGAGCAACGTATACGACACTAGATGGCTCCCAAAAACCATTCTTTCGCTATTTAGACAATTGCAATTTTGAACAAGCGCTAGCGCGCCGTTCGTCGTATGGCGCAGCGTACGTTGGTGCGTCGTAAGAATTATATCCACTGCGAACAGAAAAGTTTTTTCGGTGCCATACATGGCGAAAAATGTATTATCACCGCGTCCGATGTTTCCCAAATTAAGAAAATGCATAAACATAGGCTTTGGCCGTGAGCAATGAACCCATGAAACATAATTTGAGTAAACCTGATACGAAGGGATTCCATTCATCCTGATACTAAATTCGAAACTAATTCGCCTATCTTTCGAGTTTTTCAGTTTTATCCTTCTGCAAACTAATAGGCTCTACAAGGTCGATGTGTGGAATCTACTTACACTCCAACTTCATTTGCCTTCACATAGAGCAAGCTGTGTCAACGAGTAACCTTTTTCTGACGTCAATAAGCAAGCTGTCCTTGGCGAGAAATTTAATCCAGCGATCGCAGAACAGAACCTTTCTTACGAGTGTTTCACTTTATAATGATGAAAGGGCTCAAATGCAGGAGTGGGTGGGGGGGGGGTGGGAGGGTCGAGGGACAGTTTCGCACCCACGTCAAAAAATCGATAACTTGGGCTTCTAACCTATTTTGGAAATTTGGGAGAGCATTTCACATTCACGTTGAATTAGTGGAGTTCCAGTTTCTGTGTAAAATTTTGGCTTGGGTGCTAGAGCTTCCCAAATACAATAAGCATCAATCCAATAGTCTTCCTTCCCAACGCATTTATATTCTATCGGCGGCTGTCATTTGAATTCCCGCGCCCGCCGCGCGTAGTTGCCGCACTGTCGTCGCGACGCGGCGGCTGCCGGGCTGGCGCGATGCCAAATAGCTGGATGAGCGAAGAAAAACGCAATCTAGGTGGTTCTTGACGACTAAACGAGACAGTCCGGATGTTTCCTTCCTGGATGATGCTTATCAAAGGGTCTCCCTACTATTCGACCTAATTAGGGTTTTGATCATCGACTGGGTTGGCAGTATTAGGTCTGTTAAGTTTTCTGAGTGCACAAGGTCCACTCATCGAAACTTTAACTCGTGGTTATGAGCTATTTTGAACCTGAATCATAGCTGGAGAAGTAATTTGAAGCATTGAGTTGCTGTGAACCTCAAGAGCACTAAATTCCTTCTTAGCATTGTTTCTAGCGAACTACGTACCGTTGTATCGGGCAAACTTCAGCATTCCGTTGTATACGTTTGCAGGAATATGATGTGCATGGTAGAGAAATGGGTTTAGTTCTTATCAAAGGATTCGACACACTCATATTGTCTCCCATCAGCCAATCGGCAATGTCTCAGGGGTGTAAAGATCTCTGTCGATTGGCCGACGGAAGGATTGACCCCGACCGTAACTCTACTCTACCCTTCTCAGAAGGTTGTGGCTCCCCCACCCGCGAAGCGCAAAGTCCCGGATGGCGAGCAAACCCTTTCGCGGAGCAGCGAGGCGAAAATTATAGCGGGTGGCGAGCACTCGACGGCGAGGGCTCACCGCCCGCCACCACTAATTAGGCGGCGCGCTCGCCGCATCACACTCACCTGCTCACTTTGCCCCTTCTCCTGGTGCGTCGACGAAATGGTAGCGGGTGACGAGCACTATCTTGGTGCGTGATTGCTTACCACTAGCTCACACGCCGATCATTAAATTCTCATACTCCATCGAATCTATGCCCCACCTCTATCGCCTTATCTTTCCAGTAATAGATTTAATGATCTACAATTGGTTAAAATGTATTTATTATTATATTATATTCCGACAAAACAATATAAATTCACTCAGCATTTTAATATCACAGGGCGGGCGTTCAATCAATACAATGTTCAGAATCATGGTTTCTACATGCCGAATTCATATCAATCTCATTGGTCAGCAAATATATCGAATTTATATCATGGCGTGCAGTAAACGAAGCATGACTCATCCCATGTACAATAAGCATTTGGCTCTATCCCAGACTGTAAAGCCATTGATGGTAGGACTCTTGGCGTATTTTTGGCTACCGTAAATCCGGAAATCGCTTCCAGGACCCAAAGCCCGATTTCCTTCTACATCGGGACCGTTTAGAAGCTTCATTCAGTTCAATTGTGAGACGTTTCCCAGGTACGATGATTGCGTTCTCTAGAAGCGTACTAGGTCATCCATGTAAAAGTTGATCACATCAGAACTTATCAGTGCAGCGATTTTTTAAACTTTCAAGCCCTAATGTCCCCTCCGAACTCTAGGCGTGATAGCTTCAGAAGGGGGCACCGGGACAGGACGATTGAAGCTAGGACTTTTCAGGCGTCACCGTCTGACCGTTACGGACAATCGTGGCGCGGGACCGTTTTTCAATAAATTGGCAGCAAGCCAAGAGAGTGAAGCGAATGCTTCTAGAAAATGACTTTGCGACAGCGAATATGGGTGTTTGGGCCTCTTTTTTGTTTTCAGCAGTTTATTAGTTAGTCATATTTCGATAAAATCAACGAATAGACCGTAAGTACTGTGCTTATCTGGGCCCAGAATCTGTCCGGTCGCAATTGCGTCTCGACACGCCTTTGCGGCCGCACGCAGCTCGGAAGTCAGTCGAGTTTCCAGCGCCAAAGCCGACTCGATATGGCTTTTTTATACAGTTTTCACCAATTTTGTTTACTTTCCAGTTTCACTAAAACACACCTAGAGTCAACAGATCGGCGGCTGCGGCGCTGGAAACTCTTCCGACTCAGAATGCGCGCGGCCGCAAAGCGTGTCGAGACGCAACTGCCGTGACCGGAACTTCTGGCTCCAGAGAAGCACAATAATATAAGGCTGCAATATGGACCAAAACAGGTTAAGTGAGCAAGAAAGTACACATGCTCATCAGAGATGTGCCCTTATTTAGCAGAAAAGAGGTTACAAACTTGTGCTCAGCGTCGAAGAATACTTTTCTGAGTGAATTTCCTGTTAATTTAGGGTCTGACAGGCATTAGCATCTTTATGCATCTACACACAGTTGCCCATAAATCAGTGTAAGAAACTCGAATTCATGTTAGGTACCTGCCAAGGAGAAGTTTTAAGGCAAGCTCTGTGTATTCTCAATCAACAGAACAAGTCTGCAAGAACGCCGCCTCTTTGCTTTCGCGGCGGTTCGCTGCTCTTTGCTGTCTTAGCTTGTTGCCAGTGGATTTTCAGGTGGTCCCCGAAACGATTGTCTGTAACGGTAGACGGTGACGCCTGAAAAAGTCCACAGCTTCAACGTCTTGTGGCACCGGGTTGGTGAGAACTTAGCGGAGTGTTAAAAACCGCTGTGTACTCATAGCTATCGTTCGATTTCAGAAGTTTATGCGATGATCCTACTTCACAAAATTTTTTCTTGGGTGGAGACCATAAATGGGATCCTCCAGGCAAACGAGAATTCTATCGATTTCTATTTTCGGGGAGAAATTTTCCAAGGGAATTTTTTTCAGTGCCTGCTCTACTCCTAAGGCGCACAGGAAAAATTTCTACAAAATCAACTAGTATCACTGTGGATCACACTGTTAGGGTGTGATTCACATGCCCTTGCCAATTTATTCTTCTGCCTCTACTGCCCCCTGATTTCATTCATTCGGCAAAGAAAACCCTCGGCTCGAATTTCGGAAAATCAAGCATTCACGGGGAAACCAAAGGGAATGCTTATTACTTGCTTATGCTTATTTACATTCTCAAATATCGAAAAAGTTGCATTCAAAAGAAATCGAAGAGCGCTGTCGATGTTGACTGCAGCTTAAAAAATTGATTAATGCGATGTGATTAAAGCTTCTCCAAGGAATATTGGAATGGCTAAAGCTCTTTCATCTCAAAACTCTTTCCAGCCCAGTTCAAGGATGCTGTTCATATTCTCCGAGGAACTTCTCCTCTGGAGAATCTAGAGAATATGAAAAATCTCTGAGATATTTGCAATTTTTATTGAGAAATTAACTACAGAAATCTGCAGATTATGGTTTTCTAAAACATCGTGGTGCATTGAAAACAAGCCCTGTGTAAAAAAAAACGTGAAAATTGGCCTTTTTCAAAATTCAAAAAAATCAAATCTTTTTTTTTCAAGAAAAACACTATGGTAGAAATGAATAAACAACCGCTCCGCTCCCAAGATAGCGAGATCATAGCTGCAGCACGGCTTCCTAGAGATAGGATACAAACTAGAGAATATCAAATGAATAAAAATTTTCCAATATTCGAATAAACTAATAATTCAAAAAATTGACTCCTTCGAATATTCGAATAAACAGGAAGTTATTCGAATATTCGATTATTCAACTTCGAATGATATCTCGTTGCCGTACTCATACTCCTAATACAAGGCCATATTTAGGTAATGATCAAATATTAGAGTCATCAACATGGCACCTTTGCTATCATGTTTCTTCCAGTGTACACGACGGCAAAAGGCTCTTCGTTTCCAACACCTTGGCTGCTTCTCGGGGTTCCATGCCGCTGAAAAAAGATTTCCTAGAATTAAGTGGTACATCTAAGTAGTAGCAGAGCATCTTACCCAATTAGGGATCCACTGGATCTGCCACTGTCCTCTCTGAAATTGGTAGCTGTGAATATCTCTCCTGCAAATGGTACGGTGTTACTGCTTTAGTGGAAAAAGTTGTCTATGTGGAAAACAAACAAAAAAACCACCGAAAAGGGCATCTTACATTCATAGGGCGCTAACTCCCCACATTGTGGACTATGAGAAGTTCAGGAATCAAAGCATTGAGTGGCAATGGAGATTCCATTTTCATCTGTAAAGGTCTGTTAGAATGCAATAGACAGTATGACAGTATAAAAAAGGTTTATTTGCAGGAGGAAAACTTAGATTGTGGGCACATGGCGAGGCAAAAATTATTCAGCACGCGATAAATTATTTATATTCATATTATTGGTATAAAAAATGTGGAAAACCGTGGAAAAACCGATTACCTACACGGACATCCGAATAAATTTCCGGTTAAAAACTTTCATCGAATATAAATACATCACATTTTTTGCATTCAGAAGTCATCTTAGAGATTTACGAAGATAAGGTTTTTCTTCCAAACGATTTTGGGAACAAAAGAGGTGCTTCAAAGTACCGTATTTTGGATTTATTCAATCGTTTGGAAATATGCCTCAGTTGCTCATATCTAGATGAAGAAAATATTTAAAATAGGGGAATAGGGAACAGCCCTAGTAGATTAAGCTGTGTTTAGTAGGAATTTTAAAAAAATGATCACGGAATAACGATTGACTCGTCGTCATCATACACGTATGTGGATAACGGAGGCATGTATCGGGAAGGACTTGTCGAAGTGGGGCAATTCACACTCTGATGATAATGGAGAGGGTCTATTACCAACACTCTATCTGGGATACTCGTGGGTATACCTAAGGCAGTTATTTATGTGCTGCCTCGCCGAATGACAACGCTTGAGGTCGCACAAATCTTCTGGCTAACGGGTCAGCGTAATCACGGAGAAAAAGGTGTAATCTATACATTATGATACTGCATAGGTCGCAAGTTGGAAAGTTTTTCCAAAACTGGTCGAGATGTTTATTAGAGATTTGAACCTTGGCCTGGAACGAATAACATCTGTTTGAGAGTGTCTAGATGGTGATTGTCAATGTTTCTAGCCACTTGTCACATTTTCGAATTGCCTTGAAACGTGCATACTGTAGTGTTAAGATCACGAAATAAACGAAAAGAAAATAATAGAAGAAAAAGAAAATGATGCAGAAGTAAAAGCGAGACGGCTGACCATGCTTTTTTAAAATCCGCGGGACGACTGGCGGCTCGCAGAACAGCTCGCGACCCGCTATACCATTTCTACTCGGGCTCGCGACCTGCTGCTACCCATAGCGGGTGGCGAGCGGAGACGAGGGGGCAAAGCGGCTGGCGAGCACTTTGAAACTGAGGGGTCAGCGGGTGGCGAGCAAAGGCTCGGGAAATGCGCGCGGGTCGCGAGCACCGAGTTCCCTGAGTTATATGGGAATCGCCATGAATAGGTATGAGCGCGACGAAGTGTTTCTTCATCCAGTTTGTTACTCAGCTTATCTGGAGGAGTTGATCAAGCATGCCTCCTTCTACCCAAGAAGTGAAGCCGAGCCTTTCTAACAGCTTAACCTTCAAAGGTTCGGCTTGATCCTCGTTTTCATTCCTCACGCAAGTTCAGTGGCGTGCCGCAGGCAAAGGTTCGTCCGCATGATACGCTCCGCATTGCTGCGCAAAAGTCAATTTGCTCCATTGCGTCCCGTGCCGCGCGAACGCTGTTCTTCCCTTTGATCGTTGTCTCTTATCTTACTCCGCACTTTTTAAGCACGCACGCGAGACAGAAAGATTTCTTGGAAAAAAATTGGGAAGAATAGCCTTACCAGCTTGCACACTCTTCCTCACATATCGCTCCAGCCGCCAGAAGCGGCTGGAGGTTTGGACTATCATCCTTGCGATTAAGCTAAGATTAGTAAGGGAAGTGCCTTTGGAAGCACTGTATTCCAGCGTAACAAGATTTTGAAGAAGGGCCCTGAAGGTAAATTTGCAGTTTTCAATTATCGGTGAGGTTGTGTGACGAACAAGGAGCGGTCTGATGGTAGTGGTCGACATCTCGGGGTGTTATTGTTTCCTGTGGCTAAAACTTGACGGTCGTCTCGCTTTGAAAACCCATTTTCTAACCACCCGTTTTAGCTGCTATACAGCGAAAGAAGTTCGCATGGGAATCGAAGCGATAATTTACTTCAAAATAACGCTCACAAGTGAAGTTGAGGGTCTGCCAACGGGTAAAAGTTATGGAGTGTAGACGTTGTGCACTCCAGAAAATACTGTGCTTATCTGGGCCAAATTCCGGTCCTGCAATTGCGTCTCGACACGCTTTGCGGCCGCACGTCGCTCCGAGTCAGTCAGGTTTCCAGCGCCAGAAAGTAACCGACTCGATGTGACTTTTTATACCATTTTCTCCAATTTTCTTAGTTTCCAGTATACATTGGATCCGGGCAAAAATTTCGGATAATCGGATTTCAGGCTGATCCGAAAAACGGGTTTCGGTGAATCGGATTTCCGGTTCGATTCGGATTTAGCGTTTTTCGGTGAATCGGTTCGGTTCGATTCGGATTTGGTCTTTTTCGGTCGATTCGGATTTCCGGTTCGATTCCGGATTTTCCCCTTTTTCGGTGATTCGGATTCGGTTCGATTCGGATTCAGCGTTTTCAGTGAATCGGATTTCGGTTGGTTCCGGATTTAGCGTTTTCCGTGAATCGGATTTCGGTTCGATTCGGATTTAGCGTTTTTCGATCACTCGGATTCGGATACTCGATTCGGATAATGAGCCGGATACAACGGAAAAAACTATTGGAAGGTCCATCCCACAATTTTGCAGCATACGGTCTGAACTGAAAATACTATTTCCTGCTCGCGCTTGAAAGCTGTTCATGTTCCACACATACGTTAGAGGCTGAATTTTTCCAGAATCCATTTATTCATAATATTTTCGATCACATCAAAAATTTTCAATTTCATCATCTGTATTTGTTGCACGACTTCTTCCTATAAATGCCTCATTCACTCCAAGATATTCCTTTCGCTCTCTTCTGAGCTGCTCATCAGCATCCATAGTATCCCCATTGCATGCTGCGTACTCCTCCAGTCCGAAACGAGAGAGCCTGAAAATTAAGTGGAATTATCTAAACGTAACACCATAGAAGTTTTCACGTTCTACTCACCTTTTATTCACTTCATGTGAGCCTTCATCATGAGCGTCTGGCATTCCACCAAAGAGCCGGCCTGCGTTTTGTTGCCGAAAATGAGTCAGCAAAACTGAATATACAAATTATAAGAGACGTAAAAAGCCAATCCACTATTTGCTTACCTTTAAATTCTTTCGCAATCTACTGACCCGGCCGGTGCCACACAGTATTCAGGAACTGTTGAGCAATAAGTGATCTCTAACGTGATGTTTCCATCATTTGATGGTGTTTTTCGTCAAAGAGGAGAACCCCATCAAATGGTGGAAACTATCACCATAGAGAAGTCGCGAGCAGGAACCTCATCAAATGGTGGAGCTTATCACCCCGTTTCGCTGTGTACAAGCCATTCTTTGAACACAAAATACAAGTAATTTTTGTGAACCATGCCACAACAAGCGCGGCGGAGCAATGGATGGTTTGATTTATACGAATCTCACTGACGATTGATGGTTCTAGTTATCTGAAAGTGGTTTGCGTGCTCACGGTCATGATGGTTCCCTAAGCCTTCGTGGGTAATAGGAGACACTAGAAAGTTAAGCATTCTGTCTATTCGTCCAGACTTCGCGTTGCGGCTGCGTGACGTGTGCACATATCTCACTGGATCTCACCCTCACAGGACACGATATTCAGATTGTGTTTCAGTGTAAACTTGGGTTCTTTGACATTCTCCACAAACATTTCCAGCAGTCTACCTGGGGAAAACCAGGAACGATATGGCTCTTTTATGTCAGTCTAGATTTTTCATTCTACACGGCACCGGCTAAGGTCTCAGAAATACCTTTATAGTCCCTAAGCGTCGAAAAATAATCTCAGAAACTATTCTGAATGGCTCTCCGAGCTTTAGATCCAGAAATCACTCGCTCTCATTCTCAACCATTCCAGGTTTTGTGGTTTATGAGGCAAAGTTATGAATCGCATCCTAATCATCATCTGCGATGGACGTACTGAAACCTATGAATCTTGTTTAGGAACCACGAGAACGGAACTTTCAAATTGGTGTTCAGCCCAGCAAACAGTCCATTACGTATGTTATCCAAAAATAATATTTTGACCAACAGAATCAAAAAAAGAATGTTTAGGATTTCTTGAAGGCCTAACTGGATAGAACTTTCCAACAATGACAGGTAGTTTCTTTTCAGAAATCTAGACTGATTTGCTTGACCATGGGTTGAGTGGTAGTTGCTCGTAATATTTAGAAATTCCTCATTATCGTCTTATCAGCCCCAATTATGTGTACTATGCATCTGGTGTGGGCTAAATACGGCAGATTCTGCTGTATTACAGCATTTATTCTCTAATTCTTACCTTGCGAACGAATAACTTGATTTGGCTCAATTCCTTGCTGTTCGTGAGCGCGACCTATGCGAAACGGCGCGCACGACGCCTTAACCGCCGCGTCGGGTATGCACGACGCCGCGCGCCTGCGGTTTTGAATGGGACGGGGCTCTCTACACACCGAGGAGGAGCTGTCCCGTTTCTGGTTGAAACGTCACGCCACTCAACGCGAGCGAAGTGGTCCCGAGTGGAATTACGCGCGAAAGGCAGGCAACTCCTCCCTCGGTGTGTAAAGGGCCCCTGTCCTGTTTTCAACGCGCAGTTACCGGCGGCGGATGGTAGGATCAAAGCAAAAGTGGCATACAGGGTGTTAAAACAGAGCACCACATTTAAAAAGCATATTTTAGAGAGCTTTTAGAACCCTTAGGCGGAAAGGTGGGAGGCCTTTGGTAGGATGTATGTGAACGAATCGCAGTCGCAACCGTCATGACCCGGGCAGATAGCGCCAGCGTTTCGAATCGACGAAATTATCGGTACCGTTCCCAATGTGCTGTTTCCGATTGTTTGTGGTCTTCACCGTAAATTGAATGCTTCGTCACTGCTGATTGCGGACCCAGCAACCCAATCGACAGCAAAAATTTACCTTTCTGTCGCTTTTACGCTCTAAGAGGTTCTCGCGCAAACCGTAACTTCCACATCTAATCCGTCAAGCCTTCACAGGCATTCGGTTTCATCACCTTCTTTGAAGCGATACGAAGGCCGTCAGGAATGAGACATTGTGTGTGACTCGCTGTAATTTCTGGATATACAGAAGAAATAGCTTCAGATATGTGTGCTCTGAAGTGCAGAGAGAAAAAAGCTCAAGAACACCTGCAATCATCTTCAGACAATAATGGAATAATCAGTACTTCCAGTTTTAGCACTAAACTGATTTGGAAAAAATGGCCCGTTCCGCTATCGAAACAGCTGAAATGATGAAAAACCTAAACATGAGTTGCCACCAAATCGATTTCTCTGTCCGCAACCAGCAGCGAAGGCTTCTAATTCTACGGTAATTCAAGGAGGAACTAAAGAAGACGTACCGGAGCGATAGTGCGGATTATTGGGATTGCACTAGGGAAGAAGAATATGGCCGCAAATATATGAAAGATATGACAGGGCCTGAAACATTGAAACGGCCACTAGCAAGCGCAAAGACGGGCTTTGGCGTACGAGCAATCACAGTCGGAAGAAGTACCGTAGACGACAGCGAAGGAAGCAAGACACAACCAGAAAATTCCGGAAGAAAATTCGGAATGTAGCCCGCGCTCGTGTCGCTATTGGGCGCGTATATGGATCACTATTGAATCCTTCAAAGGCACCATACACCCTCAGATACGAAATTTGAAATTTTTGTGTAATTGTGTAGAAGACCCCTCCTGTATAACACGTGCCAAATGCGAGATCTCAGATTTCTCCAAATAAGCTAGATATAAAGCGACCACCACAGCAGGCCCGACCCGCTCCAGCCAATACAGGCCGCCTCTTCCTGACTTTCAGTCTCAATGGCGGCTACATTGATGGATGATTTTCAACCAGTCATCGTTCTTCCTCCCTTTTAATTTATCTCCTCATCCTGTTTTGCTCTCGTGCCGCGACTGCGAATCAAAGAGATATACAGGCCTGAACAACTCGTCCACCAAATTTTGCCCTGAAAAAAACAGGCATTTCAAAGGGAGCCATATCTCCGTTCGTAGGGGTCTTGGACGATTGCAGAAGCTCATTGTGATCAGAGTGTGACCGTCTCAGATGAGGGATGAAATCTAGAAAAACAATTCCCTGGGTGTCCTTTACCTTTAAACTAGCATGATTGAATCGATCATTGACGCATTTCGGATAATCAGCTCGATTCATGAATCAGTCCTGTGTAATTCGGTGAATCCGGATTTCGGTTCGATTCGGATTTGACGATTTTCGGTGAATCGGATTTCGGTTCGATTCGGATTTGGCGTTTTCAGGTGAATCGGATTTCGGTTCGATTCAGTTTGGCGTTTTCGGTGATTCAGTTTCGGTTCCGGTTCCCGGTTTTGGGGTTTTCGGTGATTCAGTTTCGGCTCCGGTTCGGATTTGGCGTTTTTCGGTGATTCGGATACCGAATCGTCAAAATTTCGAATCATTCGGACGGATATCCGAAATTATCCGAATCCCGGATCCAATGTATAGTTTCCAGTTCCAAATCTCACCTAGAGTCAGCAGATCGGCGGCTGCGGCGGCTGCAGAAGCTCTTCTGACTCCGGGAGCCAGTGTAATACAAAGCCTGTCGAGACACGCAATTGCGGACCAGAATTTGGCCAGATAAGCACAGTATATCAGACCTAATATTGGCGGCCAGTGGATAAATCAAACCTCAGCTAGGTCAATAATAAGCAGTAGCTTGTTTACTAACGTCATGGAGGTGGAAAACGGCCGAATTATGTCGATTAGCCGTCAAAAACCAACCCAAAGCGCGTTTTTCTTCGCTCATCCAGTTCTTTGGCATCGCGCCAGGCCGGCAGCCACCGCGTCGCGACGACAGGGCGGCGACTACGCGCGGCGGGTGCGGGAATTCAAATGACAGCCGCCGATAGGATATAAATGCGTTGCTTCCTTACCTCGTGGTTCCGAACCCTTGAACGTTTCCCTTCCTTTGAAAAATGGGGTATTCGAGGGGCTTTCGCACTCCGTCTGGTACAACTTCAAATTTGGCAGTGGTTGACGACAGAATACGGATGTACCCTCATATTAGGTAATTCACTGCAAAAATCAACTAATAGAGTGTTTCTTCGGGAACAACAGCACAATACCTCCCTTCCTTTCTCTATGACTTCTAATACGAGGTTAACGTGCAACTGCTACAGTTGCGAATGCGTTTTTCAGTGAAATGGCAAGCCAAAATATTACTTCCGTGCACAGTGGATATCCTTCCTACGACGCGCCAATGCACGCTGCGGCATACGACGAACGGCTCGCTAGCGCTTGTCAATTTTGACGAGTACTAAGGTCTCCCGCGGTTGACAAATAAATCTGAAGAACTCGTGGTTGTGTAGGAAACGGTGCTATGTGGTAAGGGGGGGGGCACTGTTGTATCGCTCTTGGCCACGCCCATTTTTCCGTGCCACGTGGCTCTCTCCTGATTTGGCAGGGGAGGACATAACCTTGGGTAAGGTGCTCAAATTTAGTGCGGCACATTAAAATGATGTCCAAATTCCATCGCGCCATAGTGCCCCCCTTCGGGTGGAGGCCATCGTGTATCAACACCCCCCGGAGGCCCAGGAGAAACGGGGGGACAGAGCGAGGTTCCTGATTGGACACAACACTATTTCGCCCGCGTAGCGTCAGAAATCAGGAACCTCGCTCCTCCCCTTTTCTCCCGCCTCAGAGGTGTTGATACGATGACTTTTGCTTCCCACATAGCACCTAGGAAACATTGTGTGGTGGAGCTGAGTTAGAACCGAAAAAAAAAACGAATCGAGAATATCTGGTGCTGCGACCCCCCCCAAATTTCAGGTTTGTCGGCGACCCCCCACTTGAAAAATTCCGAGATTGCTTGATCCTGGGTGCGACTCAAGTTCAGAGGATGAAAGTGGTGGAATTGAATTTCCAGGCAATCTGGCTTCAAATGATAGGAATGAATTGAGGGTGAACGACGATCAGACGGTGAGGTCGTCTATTCGACCAAATATAATAGAGGACGTATTCTACGGAGCCTAGAAAACCTAATTCTCCCGGCGCTTGCCTCGTCCTGCGCGTCGCGGTCAATGTGATTCAAGCGCGCTTGCTCGTAATACCACGCACTGATTTACTGCACTGCTAGCCCTCTTGACCAGAATTTTTTACGACCACAACTGTGGAATGGAAAAACGATATAGCTTTCTTATGATTGGCAATTTTACCTCACCCAGCAGTTTGAGGAAAAATCCTCTTTTTCTCCAAAAGTTTTACGACCCCCCCAATTTTATTTTTTTTCTAAAATTTCCAAAAACCCTTCGACCCACCCAATCCTTTTTTAGAGGTTTTGCGACCCCCCCCTCAATTTTTCACTTTTTTTCCGGAAATTTCCAAAAATATTACGATCCCCCGTTGTGCGGAATCACAACGGTGCTCAACCCTGGGCTAGAAACTTTCAAGGGAGTAACACGAGTGCTAAGGACCAATTTTCACGAATAACCTTCCAACAGACATAATATGGAGTCTACCTGTCGATATTCGAAGGATAAACTGTAGGTTTCGGCTGATACAATGTCTTTTGAACTGTAATTTGACCCACCATGTTATTTCAAAAATCGATAAATAGACTTCAAGTCTAGGTTTAAACCCTAAGTAACCCCACACGAAGAAGTTTTCGGATCAATCTTACAAGGAAACTACTAGAAGCCAAAGTGGTCACTCTGATTGAGATAAACTTTTCTAGTACCATTTTTGAACGTAGAGTCCGAATATGCCCAGCTGCCTAGAATCACTCCGGAAAAAATTATAGGCATTTTCCTCCTGATTTCCCTATCTATTGCAGCCTCCAAGACACTTTAAATCCTCTTTAACCACATCCGTCCAGAACTTTCGCCTACGCCCAGGTGGCCGTTTTTCCCAGACCAGGATTTGGAAGCATTTTTAAAGCGTGTTGTACGGGACGATAAGCGTTCTTCTTAGTATATGCCCGAGGCAGTCGAAGTCGACTTTCCCATTGCTGCTTGAGATGGCGTTAGGAGATGCTGGCACCTCCCTCGTGTCAAGCGTTGATGTGCTACGTCGATTTCCTTGTAAAAGGTCTTCGTTATAGCATACGCGCTTATTGCCAGAAATATCCAAGCAAACGCCTAAAAGCTTCCTCATCCGTGCAATCAACGCCTTTCCATCTGCGTTTCCGGTGCTGCCCACGTCTCCGATCCGTACATCATGATAGGGCGAATGGCGGATAGGTAGACGCGCAACTTGACTTCCTTCGCAGATGGTGGTAGACCACAAACGCTTGGTTACAGAATTGAATGCAGACGGCACCAGCACATCGTTGTCGAATATCCGCTGCGCAACCCCTACCATCGTTGGCTTCAGCAAACAGCCCAAATAACAGAAATCGTCCACAAGTTCGATACGTTGTCCGTCCACACAAGCTCCAGTTGAAGGCCTCTGAGAGACCCACATCTGCTTGCATTTGTCGGGACGGGCAAGAAGTCCATAGGCTGCGAGGTGCGAGGCATACTTCGAAACGAGGTTCACAATCAGCTTTGCAGTTTTGCGTTGTTTTCGGCGAATAACACAATGTCGACCAAACATGCTCCAGGTCGACAGGGGAGCGTCCTGTTGATGGTGTTAGGATCACATCCCGCAGGAAACTGTTCTGCAACTCTACGCATGATGTCATCAACGGCAGAAAGATTTGAAAAGAAAAGGTCCTGCAACGGCTCCTGCCCCTTACTCACTGTTTTCACCTCGAGAAAGCTGACGTAAATCCGACAGTCTGTACGAATTGCTGCTGTTGTTCCTTTGTTCATGTCCTCGATTAGCCGAACATACTTTCCCGGAACTCCATCATATCGCAGAGCATTGAGCAATCGATCACGATGAGCGAGAGAGTCGAACGCGGCTTCAAAGAATTCAAAAAAGCAAGCTGTAGTAAATGGCTTCGAAAACCGCTGCCACGGTTCAATTACTCTTCTCACGACGAACACTTTGGTCGATGGTCGATCTTCCAGATCCGAGAAAACCGGCTTGCTCATCTCTGGTCGTTTCCTTCACGATGTTTGATAAGTCGCTCGAGAATGATACGTTCTAAAACCTTGTACATGACACGAAGTAAAGAGATTCCTCTGTAGTTCTTAGGATCCGTGACCGGATAGCTTCTTGTGAAGAGGTACGATGATCGTACTTCTCCACGAATCAGGTAATCGCGCTTTCGCTCATCCATATGGCACGGATGGTGTTGGTCATTTCTGGAATCCAAGACGGAGAAGAACTTCCAGCATTTCAGCAGTGATGTTGTCATCCTCCACTTGCCTTTCCATTCTTCATTTTCCGGACACAATCCAAAACTTCCAGCGACTGAGTCGGCGGTTTCCTCACTGACATCGTAATGTGCTCTCTACAGAACATGCGGGAGCTCAGGTACTGATGGCGCTGGACGATTCGAAGTAGTGAACTGAAGTAATCCTTCCATATTGGCAGCGTCCCGCGTCACCAGCACGTGAAAACTCATTGGTAGTGTTCAAGGAACAGGAGAACATCTCTTCACATCTTCCCGCTATACTGTCACCCCAGCAACGTGTAGGCTTTCTTCCCGGATTCTTCTCCTCCCAAGCCTTCCTCGAACTCCTTGGCTCTACACGTCCACTCTCGTTCGCGGTCACTTTGAAGCTGCCGACGCAACTTGGCCTCCTCAAGACGCTTCTCCTCCACGAAAGTTTCCTGCAGTTCCGGAGAGCAGCACATACTCTGTTGTAGGTAGATGTTGTTTCTTCACGAGACGTAGGCGAACTTCTTCTTAGAGCTGTACGAACCGGGAGTGCCTCTTTCGAAGCGTCCTGGATGCACTTGACAAAAAAGAATCCGCGTCTGCAAAGTTTCTTCTTAGTCCGTACTTTCCGATGTGAATAGAAACTGCGTTGTCGGAAATTCCCTTCTGCACTCTTCATCTGCGAGACTTGTCATGTCAATCCTCTGCGGAGAGCTGAGCCCCTCGCTTCCTCTTATGAATCCTCGCAGTGAAGTTCAGCAGAACAGGACGGTGATCCAGATCAGATGCGACATCCCACACAGCTCTAGATCTTCGAATGTCCGATACTGGAATATTCCTCGTCAGGACATGTAGTCAAGCTGTAGTTTCAAAGTTGTCATCTTCCGCTACTGCTCTTCTGGAGATAGCCAGGTTGGTCCCTGCCACGTAAAGCTGATGGCGGCGATGATTCCTCTTGAATGTCGATGCAACCAATCAGACCACTGCGTTCACAAAAGTCGACAAGGCGGTAGCCATTATTGTCCGATGTTTGCTCCACTGGAGTAAGAACCATTTACCGAAGTACTTCGGATTCCTGATCAAGATCCCATCTCGCATTTGCGTCAATCCCCACGACAACAGCATGTTGACAAGGTATCTGGCCAGCAACGTATTGAGTTCCTCATAAAACGCATCCTTCGAATTGTCTTCGGCTTGGTTTCCAGTGGGCGCATGAGCACTCACTATCCACAGATTGAATCCTCTCACATGATCCGCAGTCGTACGAATGCATTCCGACACGACGTTGAGCCGAACTCCTTGATCCCATACCATTGAAATCCTTCCTTTACAGCTATTGCACAGCCTCCACTCTCCTATCGTCAGCGTTACACGCAGTAGATGGTGTACCTTTCTCCGACGCCGATGACGGGTCCTATCCTTGAGGCGGGTCTCCTGCAAAGCAGCAAACGGTGCATGGAAATAGCTCAGAAGTCTGGATAGCGCAGTTTTTTGGATATCACTCGACAGCGATCGACAGTTCAGGGTGGCGAAATTGTGGCTTGCCAGATTGCCAATGCATTCAGGGTGGCGAAATTGTGGCTTGCCAAAGACAGCCTAATCCAGCCAATACAAGCACAAGAGCACAGCAAACAGCGTCTTGAAGGAAAGGAACAACCAACTAAGCACAAAAACGGAACAGCTCAATGGGGAATAACTGCTGGGCCACCTTGCGTGACCTTTGAACGAGCGATATGCGGCGTCATCGACTGGGGATTCGACCATCTTCCTCTCCGCTGTACCATCGCCATCGATGTTCCCTGCTCCAGAGCACGTGTAGTGCCCCCTCGTCTGAACGCGTGAGGCGTTAGGGGACGAATATTGGCCGTCTCACGCAGATCCCTTTTTGATTTCCATGTTCACTGCGCGCCTGATGACCACTTGTTCCTCTGTTCTTTGCCGCCATGCACGGGACCTCTGTCCATGGTACTCAGTCGACGTCGCAGCACTTGGTCGAACCCGGGTTCTTTCATCAGAAAGACGTTCGCCCCGCTGCCAATCTGATCCGTCTTGGACTTCTGCAAAGAAAAAACGTAGCAATACATGGAAACGTAATGTATG